>JAJSOM010000191.1:0-20589 GCA_023052935.1 Piezodorus guildinii
ATATAACTATCCTAAAAGTTTAAAAATGTAATTTGCATTAGATTAGCTATTCTTATGTGTTTTCTTATCAGTAATAATTAAGGAGTCCTAAAAGATATTTATTTACACTATTTTTTATATTATCACGTGTTTTAATTAGTATAAAATATCGATATTTTGTTAAAATAAATATAGTTAAAAATATATATGATCCAGTGGCCACACTGAAAAATAATTGATATTTATTATATATGAAGAAGAAATATACAAATAAAATCAAATCTGGATGTGTTAATAATTAAAACAAATATTCAAATAACACCACTGAATATTTTATTATTAGTAAATAACAATAGAACTATCCTAGAAAGTTTAAAAATGTAATTGCATTAGGAATAGTCTATTATGTGTTTTCTTATCAGCATATATTTAAGGAGTCCTAAAAGATATTTATTCACTATTTCTATATTATCACGTATTTTAATTAGTATAACAATCGATTATTGCTAATATAAATATAGTTACAAATATATAAATCCAGTGGCAACACTGAAAAATAATCGATATTATTACATATGAGAGAGCAAATATAAAGATAAAATAAATCTAGATGTGTTATAATTAAAATAAATATTAAATAACACCACTGTAATATTTATTATTAGTAAATAACAATAACTATCCTAAAAGTTACAAATGTAATTGCATTAGGAAGCTAGTTCTTTATGTGTTTTCTTATCAGATATATTAAGGAGTCCTAAAAGATATTTATTCACTATTTTTATATTATCACGTTTTTAATTAGTATAAAAATCGATTTGTTAATATAAATATAGTTAAAAATGTAAAATCCAGTGGCACACTGAAAAAATAATTGATATTTTAATATGAAAAGAAATATAAGATAAAATCAAATCTGATGTGTTAATAATTAAATAAATATTAAATAACACACTGAATATCTTATTATTAGTAAATAACAATATAACTATCCTAAAACGTTAGAAATGTAATTGCATTAGGAAGCTAGTTCTTATGTGTTTTCTTATCAGTATATAATTAAGGAGTCCTAAAAGATATTTATTTCACTATTTTTATATTATCACGTGTTTTAATTAGTATAAAATATCGATATTTGTTTATATAAATATAGTTAAAAATGTAAATGATCCAGTGGCAACACTGAAAAATAATTGATATTTATTATATATGAAATAAGAAATATACAGATAAAATCAAATCTGGATGTGTTAATAATTAAAATAAATATTAAATAACACCACTGGAATATCTTATTATTAGTAAATAACAATATAACTATCCTAGAAAGTTTAAAAATGTATTTGCATAGTAGCTAATTCCATGTGTTTTCTTATCAGTATATATTTAAGGAGTCCTAAAAGATATTTATTACACTATTTTTATATTATCACGTGTTTTAATTAGTATAAAATATCGATATTTGTTAATATAAATATAGTTAAAATATATATATCCAGTGGCAACACTGAAAAATAATTGATATTTATTATATATGGAAGAAGCAAATATACAAATAAAATCAAATCTGGATGTGTTAATAATTAAAACAAAATATCAAATAACACCACTGGAATATTTTATTATTAGTAAATAACAATAGAACATCCTAGAAAGTTTAAAAATGTAATTGCATTAGGAAGCTAGTTCTTTATGTGTTTTCTTATCAGCATATATTTAAGGAGTCCTAAAAGATATTTATTCACTATTTTATATTATCACGTATTTTAATTAGTATAACACATCGATTATTGCTATATAAATATAGTTACAAATGTATAAAATCCAGTGGCAACACTGAAAAATAATCGATATATAGTACATATGCAGAGAGCAAATATAGAGATAAAATAAAATCTAGATGTGTTTATAATTAATATAAATATTAAATAACACGACTGTAATATCTTATTATTAGTAAATAACAATATAACTATCCTAAAACGTTACGAAATGTAATTGCATTAGGAAGCTAGTTCTTTATGTGTTTTCTTATCAGTATATAATTAAGGAGTCCTAAAAGATATTTATTTCACTATTTTTATATTATCACGTGTTTTAATTAGTATAAAATATCGATATTTGTTTATATAAATATAGTTAAAAATGTAAATGATCCAGTGGCAACACTGAAAAATAATTGATATTTATTATATATGAAATAAGAAATATACAGATAAAATCAAATCTGGATGTGTTAATAATTAAAATAAATATTAAATAACACCACTGGAATATCTTATTATTAGTAAATAACAATATAACTATCCTAGAAAGTTTAAAAATGTATTTGCAATAGTAGCTAATTCCATGTGTTTTCTTATCAGTATATAATTTAAGGAGTCCTAAAAGATATTTATTCACTATTTTTATATTATCACGTGTTTAATTAGTATAAAATATCGATTTTGTTAATATAAATATAGTTAAAAATATATAGATCCAGTGGCCACACTGAAAAATAATTGATATTTATTATATATGGAATGAAGCAAATATACAAATAAAATCAAATCTGGATGTGTTAATAATTAAAACAAATATCAAATAACACCACTGGAATATTTTATTATTAGTAAATAACAATATAACTATCCTAGAAAGTTTAAAATGTAATTGCATTAGGAAGCTAGTTCTTTATGTGTTTTCTTATCAGCATATATTTAAGGAGTCCTAAAAGATATTTATTACACTATTTCTATATTATCACGTATTTTAATTAGTTATAACACATCGATTATTGCTAATATAAATATAGTTACAAATGTATAAAATCCAGTGGCAACACTGAAAAATAATCGATATATAGTACATATGCAGAGAGCAAATATAGAGATAAAATAAAATCTAGATGTGTTTATAATTAATATAAATATTAAATAACACGACTGTAATATCTTATTATTAGTAAATAACAATATAACTATCCTAAAACGTTACGAAATGTAATTGCATTAGGAAGCTAGTTCTTTATGTGTTTTCTTATCAGTATATAATTAAGGAGTCCTAAAAGATATTTATTTCACTATTTTTATATTATCACGTGTTTTAATTAGTATAAAATATCGATATTTGTTTATATAAATATAGTTAAAAATGTAAATGATCCAGTGGCAACACTGAAAAATAATTGATATTTATTATATATGAAATAAGCAAATATACAGATAAAATCAAATCTGGATGTGTTAATAATTAAAATTAATATCAAATAACACCACTGGAATATGTTATTATTAGTAAATGACAATATAACTATCCTAGAAAGTTAAAAGATGTAATTGCATTAGGTAGCTAATTCCATGTGTTTTCTTATCAGTATATATTTAAGGAGTCCTAAAAGATATTTATTACACTATTTTTATATTAAGTCACGCCACCATGAGGCCATAGTGCACCTGCAGATCACACCATATTCCTTGAATCTTATTCAGCAGTCCTATTAACCTATATATACCCTGTCCCTTCTCCCAGGGAACACACACACTCTCTTCAAGTCCTCGCAGTAATTACGGTACATAATCTATGTCAGATCTAGTATAGCCATATTGTTATTATCAAGATTGTCATTATTGTCTTTTAAAGTGTTATTATCGATATTTTGTAACTTTTGAATAAATAAAATATTTTTTTACAATAACGAGTACGAACACCAAAATTGGCGCCCGAACAGGGACTGCATATTTTTTATCGCAGTTTTAAGAACCGAGTTTCCGCAGATCCGAACTTTTTCCGCAAATCCAGAATTAGGACTACCGCCTAGGATTCCTCACCTGTGAAGACTCAAGATTTTGGCTTACCTACCGAGGACTACCAACTTCGAGATCTTCAGATTCTGGACGAGTTCACTCACCCCGAGCATCTCGCAACGCAGGCAAAGTCTCTTATCTGCACTCAACCTTGGCCGGACTTCACTGTCGTCAGGTATCCAGCTCAAGGACAGATCTTCACACCCCGTCGAAGATTATTTTGACAGCGTACTCAATTTTTGTAAGTTAATTTCCTTTACTATTGTAATTTTATGTCTGATGATTATTTAAATTCTTTAATCCTGCGAGTAAATAATTTAACATTAACTACAAATATGGCAAGCTTTCAAATTAAATCGGCAGACTACGATCATATCCCTAATTTTAATGGAAATCCACACAATCTGTTAAAATTCGTGACAGTTTGTAGACAAGTTTACCAAATCGTGTGTAAACCGGACAACTCGTTTAAGGAACTAAACGAACAAAGATTATTAAGTAAACTTTTAGCAAAACTTACGGATGAAGCTGATTATATAAATACAACGTGCGAATTTAGTCGTGTTGAAGAATTACTAAATTATCTCGAAAGAACCTTCAGAGACAGCCGCTCAATTGAACAATTATCGCATGAATTATTTAATAACAAAATACATCATAAGGAACACCCTCTTGATTTCCTTCAAAGAATTGATAAGATCCGCACTTTAATAATTTCTAAACATCGGATAGAAAACACACCAAATAGAGAAACAATTATTAGCGCATTAGAGAAAAGTATTCTTTATTTTTTTTACACTAACATGCCCCTTCACATAAGAACATATCTTATGACTAAAGCAGAAAAGTTAAGAACATTAGATGATTTGAGAAATTTAATTCAGAATGAGAACCATCTACTCTTCGATGACCTCATAAATTCGGGAAATATGAGAAGACCCGGAGAACATGATTACAAAAGAGGCTTCGACCATAAGAAAAAGTTCGATAAAAAACATCACAAACGATTTAATAATTGGCAAAATCCCAATAACCCGTATAACCCACATAATCAAAGACAAGAGCATCAATATCGACAACAAGAACCTCCACAAGACTACCGGCAGAATAATAATAATAATAATTATTACCAACAATGGCCCCGTCAAGAACAACAAAGGTATTTCAACGGTTCAGGTCGATACCGGAATCAAAATTATAATAATAATAAGAAAGATGAAAATCCAACTGTATCCATGAGAACAGTTAGCGCATTCGGGAATAAACCGAAACAGCCTAATTTCCAAATTCAGCAAGAAGACCCGAAAGACCAAGAAATCAGAGAATTAAGAGAGAAATTAGAAAAATTAGATCCAAATAATTCTTTTTTAGAGAAAGGCCCGCCAGACAATCAAAACACATAAAAGAAGAGAATAAAAGCCAACTGCCTTATGTTAAAGACCACGCGAATCGTAAATGGCTTATTGATACCGGATCTTGGAAGAATTATATAAGACCAGACATTGTACCACCAGATGTTGAAAGAGAAAAAGAAAATTTTACAATAAAAACAGCAACCGGAGAAGAACTTGGCACGGAATCTATTTCAGTTTATTGCAGAAATAATTTTCTTAAAAACCCCGAAAAAATAAAATTTTATCTATTTAATTTCAGTCCCAATTACGAAATACTACTAGGAAATGAGACAATGAGGGAAATGAAATTTAATATCGATTTCGAAACCAACAAAATAAAAACTCGCTATACAGAGTTTGATTTTATTATGGAAGACGAAGTTTTAAAATTAGTTTTGAAAGAAGGCGAAAATCAGATAAAAGTAGAACAAAATAAAAATCTATATTTTATTGACTATGAAGATGATAAGATTAAAATTAAACCTGGCATCTATGATCAAAATATAATAATCGACAGTAAAGTTAACGAAACCATATATTTACCTTTATACTATTTGCAAAAAGAAGAAGTAGAATTAACAGATTCTAATAAAAAAGGAAACCATGAAATAATAAAACAAATCCCCCAACTAATCAGAACCGACCATATACCTCCTCAAGAAAAATCAAATTTAATTAAATTATTATCGAAATATCCATCAGTATTTAAGACTGAAAATGATCCCCTTTCAGCCACTGATTTATTGGAGCATAAGATTAAAACAAAAACCGAAGACCCGATATATTCGAAAAATTACAGATATCCCCACCAATTCAAAGAAAATATTAAGGAAGAAATTAAAAAGATGTTAGAATCCAAAATAATAAGACCCAGCAATTCCCCTTACAATTCTCCCGTTTGGATTGTCCCGAAAAAGCCAGACGCATCAGGAAAAAGAAAAATACGAATGGTGATTGATTACAGGAAATTAAATCGAGAAACAACCCCGGATAAATTCCCCATTCCTAATATTGAAGACCTTTTAGGCAAATTAGGAAAAGCGACGATATTTACAGCAATGGACCTTTGCTCAGGCTTCCATCAAATAAAAGTCGAAGAAAGTTCTATCCCCAAAACAGCATTTTCTACAGATCAAGGCCACTTTGAATTCCTTCGCATGCCATTTGGACTCAGTAATGCCCCAGCAACGTTTCAAAGAGTCATGAATATCATTTTTTCAGATTCTATTAACGTTTTAGTCTATATGGACGATATTATAAATTTTTTCTGAAAATTACAAAGATCATTGGAAACATTTAGAAGAAACTCTTAAAAAGTTAGAAAAACATAACTTAAAGATTCAGCTCGATAAGACAGAATTTTGCAAGAAAGAATTGTTATTCCTCGGACATATTATCAGCGAACGCGGCATAGAACCTAATCCAGAAAAGATAAAAGCAGTAAAAGATTTTAAACTCCCTAAAAATGAAAAAGAAATTAAAAGCTTTTTAGGATTAACTGGTTTCTATAGGAAAATGATACCAAATTACGCAAAGATAGCTTCCCCATTAACGAGATGTCTTCGAAAAGATCAAAAAGAAATCAAACCAGAGTTATATGAAAACGCTTTTGAGAAATTGAAACAACTTGTATGTAGTAGCCCCATTTTGCAAATTCCAGATTTCAATCAGGACTTTTTCTTAACAACTGACGCAAGTAATTTCGCCATTGGTGCAGTATTAGCACAGAAGAAAGATGGAAAAGAACTCCCTGTATGTTTTGCATCCAGAACACTTAATAAAGCAGAACAAAATTACTCAACAACGGAAAAGGAATGTTTAGCCATTATTTGGGCTTGCAATCATTTTCGACCCTACTTATACGGTAGAAAATTTTTCATATATTCAGATCACAAACCTTTAGAATATTTAAGAACGTGTAAAACACAGAACGCCAGATTAATTAGATGGAAATTATTGTTAGAAGATTTCGAATATGACATAAAATACATTGAAGGAAAGGCTAATAAAGTCGCCGATCATTTATCCCGTTACCCTATTGAAGAAAGGAAATTAAAAGAACCAGAATTTGATATTTTTCATACAGAAAATTCTCCTAATAACTATTCACAAGAAATCGTAGATTTATTACAAGAAATGGGAATAGAAGAAACCCAAGAAGAAGCTAACAATGAAAACTTAGAAGGAATTAATAATGATGAAAACATAGAAGAAAATAATAATGGTGAACACCAAGAAATAATTCAAGATGATATATCTTCTTTAGCAACGCAGCACTCCACAGAATCCTCCGATAACAGAATCTTAATAGTTGATGATAAATCTAGACCAGTAAATGTTGAGAAAAATCAAATAATAATAAAAAAGGGACACGCGAAAATTCAACGCGAAACAATATTCAATAATAAGCAAAGAACAACAATTGAATTTACTTGGCCTTATCATGAAAAAGATTTTGAAATAGAAGAAAAACTTTTAGAAATCTTAAGACCAAATATAACTTACGGCATATACTGCTCACCCATATCAGATTCTATAGAAAGTGAAAATAATTGGTATAATGCATTATTTAATAAAGTTGCATCACTCATTAGAGAAAAATTTCCCACAAATAGAATTAAAAGATATTATAAACTATTGCCAGATGTAAAGAACACGGAAGACCAGAAATTACTTATCCTTGATTATCATATCGCCAAGACATGCCACAGAGGTATAAATGAAACATATTTAGTTTTGAAAACCAAATTTTATTGGCCCAATATGAAAGATCATATCACAGAAATTATAAACAAATGTGACACATGTGGAAAAGGCAAATACGATAGAAGACCTATAAAACAAAAATTTAAAATTACTCCCACACCTGAGAAACCCTTTACAGATTTAATGATTGATACCTTACACATGAGTAATTATTACATTTATTTAATAGTAGATACTTTTTCCAAAAGAATATTTTCTTATTACGCAACGAGTTATAATGCCATAGAAAGCATGAAAGTATTGAAAAAATATTTAGCATATTTTCCAAAACCCCAAAAAATATCATGTGACAACGGAAGAGAATTCGACAATAACTTGTTTAAAGATTTTCTAAACTACTTAAATATTGAATTACATTATACTACCCCCAATCACCCTAACTCTCTTGGATTGCTTAATCGAGCAAGCTCTTCGTTATTAGAAATTTTAAGACTTATAAACATAGAAAACAAAGATGATAAAGAGGAAGATAAGTTAGAGCAAGCAACGACAGCATATAATAATTCCCTTAATCAAGATCTTAAAATGACCCCTAACGAAATAACTTTCGGTATCACTAATGAAACTTATAATGAATCCCCGGAAATAAAAGAATATCTTGTTCATGAGTACCATCGGAAAATGAAGCAGCTTTTCGAAATAACTAAGAAAGGTATAGAACAAAATAAAGAGAGAAAAATAGGCAAGTTAAATGAAAATAGAGAAGACATAGAAATCCCGGAAGATGTGTATATAAAGAGACAACAGAAAAAGAAAATAGATCCTAAATACGAAAAAGGAAAGTATGTTGATAAAAGATTTCAAAATAGAAATAAAGGTAGAAAGAAAAAACTCCACCCTGATCAAGTCAAACGACCGAAAAAGGTCACTAAGAAAAAGAAATCAAATAATAATAATAATAAACCTAGTACAAGTCAAAAAAACCCAGAAATAACTGATGAAGATATTGAGAATGTCATAAAAGAAATAGAAACGTCTAATGTTACAGGAGTCAGCCAAGATGACTTTGAGTTCGACGACGAATTGTTTCAAGTATCTTCTGATCGCAGCGCTTACGGTTCAGATACAGACCCTGCTAATACAAGATTTATCTGACGGACCAGGAGCATCCATCGTACAAATTAATCCATCTTTTATAATTGAAGATTGGTACACATTTTTACATTATAAGAATCTTACAAATTTAACAAGAGAAATTCAAACCCTTAAGATTAGCATTGACGTATTAACAATTAGTAATGAATATAAAACTTTGCATAATATTATTGAACAAAAATATAACAAGATATTAGAAAAAATTAATCATATTGTAAATATAAATCGGAATAACCGATCAAAAAGAGGTTTAATTAACGGACTAGGCAATGCTATTAGTTGGCTCACCGGCAATATGGACGCCGATGACAAAGAAAAGTATGATAATATTTTAAATAAAATCGAGAGAAATATGTATCACATAGAGCATAATGAAAATGTTAGATTAGGATTAAATAAAGAATTAACATCTAAACTTAATAAAGAAATAATTGTTTTAAATAAATATAAGGATAGTATAGAAAAAATAAATAATTTTACAGATTTAGCTCTTACTAAGTTAATGTATCATGATTTATTAGCCGTATTAGATTTAGTAGAAAATCAATTAAATGATATAGAATTTTCCTTAGAACAATGTAAATTAGGAATTACCCATCCAAGCATATTAACGACTAGAGAACTAGAACAATTAAACATACCGTTCGGAGAACCAATCACAGAAAATGTAGAATTAAACTGGTTACTTAGCTCCACATTTTGTTCCCTATCAGATACAGGATTAATTTATTATTTTATTAAAATCCCTTTGAAATCATTGCCAAAAACAACTTATTATGCTATGTCATATCCAGTTACAAGGAATAATAAAGTCATTACTCTAAAGATTAAAGAACAACTAATCATTAGATTTAAAAATTCGTTTTACAATGGAAATTGTATTAAATTCAATAATCATCATTACTGTAAAGACATGATAGAGATTAAGGACAAATGTATTTTAGAATTATGTAAGAATATAGAATTAAATGATTGTAAAGCTGTAGAAATAAGAACAAACCCTATAATCAAACTTATACCCACATTACACCAATATTTAACCTTTAATATTAGCAATGTAACAACTAGTGTAACAAACACACAAATGTATCATCTACCATCTACTAGCCTCCTTAATCTTAATGAAAAAGAGAAATTTGTAAATATAAATGTACCACTTTCTTATGTTGACAATGTAAATATTCCTTTTATTTCCTATCATTCTGTTAATAATAAAACTATTGTATCAACAAATTTTACTTTTGAGGAATTACAACAAATAGACTTAAGTAATATAGAAATAGAAGAATTAGAACCTTATGATATAACTGTATCCCAATTTATTTCTTATATATTTTATGTAATATGTTTATATCTTTTATGCTATAATCTTTATCGTCAGTATTGTAAACTGGAATTACTGTGTTCTAATCCTTCAAATGATAATCCAAGTACCCATCCTCAACCACCTGAATGTTTTGATGGCAGAGCCAGAGCTTGGTTTCAATATTTACAGAATAGACAAACCGTCCCAAATCCTTAAATTTAGAGTTCAGTGGGCTTCACTCTCATAAGGACGGAGGAGTCACGCCACCATGAGGCCATAGTGCACCTGCAGATCACACCATATTCCTTGAATCTTATTCAGCAGTCCTATTAACCTATATATACCCTGTCCCTTCTCCCAGGGAACACACACACTCTCTTCAAGTCCTCGCAGTAATTACGGTACATAATCTATGTCAGATCTAGTATAGCCATATTGTTATTATCAAGATTGTCATTATTGTCTTTTAAAGTGTTATTATCGATATTTTGTAACTTTTGAATAAATAAAATATTTTTTTTACAATAACGAGTACGAACACCAAAATTTTATTACGTATTTTAATTATTATAACACATCGATTATTGCTAATATAAATATAGTTACAAATGTATAAAATCCAGTGGCAACACTGAAAAATAATCGATATATAGTACATATGCAGAGAGCAAATATAGAGATAAAATAAAATCTAGATGTGTTTATAATTAATATAAATATTAAATAACACGACTGTAATATCTTATTATTAGTAAATAACAATATAACTATCCTAAAACGTTACGAAATGTAATTGCATTAGGAAGCTAGTTCTTTATGTGTTTTCTTATCAGTATATAATTAAGGAGTCCTAAAAGATATTTATTTCACTATTTTTATATTATCACGTGTTTTAATTAGTATAAAATATCGATATTTGTTTATATAAATATAGTTAAAAATGTAAATGATCCAGTGGCAACACTGAAAAATAATTGATATTTATTATATATGAAATAAGAAATATACAGATAAAATCAAATCTGGATGTGTTAATAATTAAAATAAATATTAAATAACACCACTGAAATATCTTATTATTAGTAAATAACAATATAACTATCCTAGAAAGTTTAAAAATGTATTTGCGATAGATAGCTAATTCCATGTGTTTTCTTATCAGTATATAATTAAGGAGTCCTAAAAGATATTTATTTCACTATTTTATATTATCACGTGTTTTAATTAGTATAAAATATCGATATTTGTTAATATAAATATAGTTAAAATTGTATATGATCCAGTGGCAACACTGAAAAATAATTGATATTTATTATATAGAGAATAAGCAAATATACAGATAAAATCAAATCTGGATGTGTTAATAATTAAAATAAATATCAAATAACACCACTGGAATATGTTATTATTAGTAAATGACAATATAACTATCCTAGAAAGTTAAAAAATGTAATTGCATTAGGTAGCTAATTCCATGTGTTTTCTTATCAGTATATATTTAAGGAGTCCTAAAAGATATTTATTACACTATTTTTATATTATCACGTGTTTTAATTAGTATAAAATATCGATTTTTGTTAATATAAATATAGTTAAAATATATATATTCCAGTGGCAACACTGAAAAATAATTGATATTTATTATATATGGAAGAAGCAAATATACAAATAAAATCAAATCTGGATGTGTTAATAATTAAAACAAATATCAAATAACACACTGGAATATTTTTTATTAGTAAAATAACAATAGAACTATCCTAGAAAGTTTAAAAATGTAATTGCATTAGGAAGCTAGTTCTTTATGTGTTTTCATATCAGCATATATTTAAGGAGTCCTAAAAGATATTTATTACACTATTTCTATATTATCACGTATTTTAATTAGTATAACACATCGATTATTGCTAATATAAATATAGTTACAAATGTATAAAATCCAGTGGACACACTGAAAAATAATCGATATATAGTACATATGCAGAGAGCAAATATAGAGATAAAATAAAATCTAGATGTGTTTATAATTAATATAAATATTAAATAACACGACTGTAATATCTTATTATTAGTAAATAACAATATAACTATCCTAAAACGTTACGAAATGTAATTGCATTAGGAAGCTAGTTCTTTATATGTTTTCTTATCAGTATATAATTAAGGAGTTCTAAAAGATATTTATTTCAATATTTTTATATTATCACGTGTTTTATATTAGTATAAAATATCGATATTTGTTTATATAAATATAGTTAAAAATGTAAATGATCCAGTGGCAACACTGAAAAATAATTGATATTTATTATATATGAAATAAGAAATATACAGATAAAATCAAATCTGGATGTGTTAATAATTAAAATAAATATTAAATAACACACATGGAATATCTTATTATTAGTAAATAACAATATAACTATCCTAGAAAGTTTAAAAATGTATTTGCAATAGTTAGCTAATTCCATGTGTTTTCTTATCAGTATATATTTAAGGAGTCCTAAAAGATATTTATTACACTATTTTTATATTATCACGTGTTATAATTAGTATAAAATATCGATTTTGTTAATATAAATATAGTTAAAATTATATGATCCAGTGGCAACACTGAAAAATAATTGATATTTATTATATATGGAAGAAGCAAATATACAAATAAAATCAAATCTGGATGTGTTAATAATTAAAAAAATATCAAATAACACCACTGGAATATTTATTTTAGTAAATAACAATAGAAACTATCCTAGAAAGTTTAAAAATGTATTGCATTAGGAAGCTATTCTTTATGTGTTTTCTATCAGTATATATTAAGGAGTCCTAAAAGATATTTATTACACTATTTTATATTATCACGTATTTTAATTAGTATAAACAATCGATTATTGTAATATAAATATAGTTAAAATGATAAATCCAGTGGCAACACTGAAAAATAATCGATATTATTAATATGAAGAGCAAATATAGAGATAAAATAAATCTAGATGTGTTATAATTAAATAAATATTAAATAACACGACTGTAATATCTTATTATTAGTAAATAACAATATAACTATCCTAAAACGTTAGAAATGTAATTGCATTAGGAAGCTAGTTCTTTATTGTTTTCTTATCAGTATATAATTAAGGAGTCTAAAAGATATTTATTCACTATTTTTATATTATCACTGTTTTAATTAGTATAAAATATCGATTATTTGTTTATATAAATATAGTTAAAATGTAATGATCCAGTGGCAACACTGAAAAATAAGATTATTATATATGAAAGAAATATACAGATAAAATAAATCTGATGTGTTAATAATTAATATAAATATTAAATAAACCACTGAATATCTTATTATTAGTAAATAACAATATAACTATCCTAAAAGTTAAAAATGTATTGCATAGTAGCTATTCCATGTGTTTTCTTATCAGTATATATTTAAGGAGTCCTAAAAGATATTTATTACACTATTTTTATATTATCACGTGTTTTAATTAGTATAACACATTAGTATAAAATATCGATATTTGTTTATATAAATATAGTTAAAAATGTAAATGATCCAGTGGCAACACTGAAAAATAATTGATATTTATTATATATGAAATAAGAAATATACAGATAAAATCAAATCTGGATGTGTTAATAATTAAAATAAATATTAAATAACACCACTGGAATATCTTATTATTAGTAAATAACAATATAACTATCCTAGAAAGTTTAAAAATGTAATTTGCATAGGTAGCTAATTCCATGTGTTTTCTTATCAGTATATATTTAAGGAGTCCTAAAAGATATTTATTACACTATTTTTATATTATCACGTTTTTAATTAGTATAAAATATCGATTATTGCTTATAATAAATATAGTTAAAAATGTATAATATCCAGTGGCAACACTGAAAAATAATTGATATTTATATATATGAAAAGCAAATATACAGATAAAATCAAATCTGGATGTGTTAATAATTAAAATAAAATATTAAATAACACACTGGAATATCTTATTATTAGTAAATAACAATATAACTATCCTAAAAGTTAAAAATGTAATTGCATTAGGAAGCTAGTTCTTTATGTGTTTTCTTATCAGTATATAATTAAGGAGTCCTAAAAGATATTTATTACACTATTTTTTATTATCACGTGTTTTAATTAGTATAAAATATCGATATTGTTATATATAAATATAGTTAAAAATGTAAATGAATCCAGTGGCAACACTGAAAAATAATTGATATTTATTATATATGAAGAAGCAAATATACAGAATAAAATCAAATCTGGATGTGTTAATAATTAAAAAAAATATCAAATAACACCACTGGAATATTTTATTATTAGTAAATAACAATATAACTATCCTAGAAAGTTTAAAAATGTAATTGCATTAGGAAGCTAGTTCTTTATGTGTTTTCTTATCAGTATATATTTAAGGAGTCCTAAAAGATATTTATTACACTATTTTTATATTATCACGTGTTTTAATTAGTATAAAATATCGATTATTGTTAATATAAATATAGTTAAAAATGTAAATGATCCAGTGGCAACACTGAAAAATAATTGATATTTATTATATATGAAAAGCAAATATACAGATAAAATCAAATCTGGATGTGTTAATAATTAAAATAAATATCAAATAACACCACTGGAATATCTTATTATTAGTAAATAACAATATAACTATCCTAGAAAGTTTAAAAATGTAATTGCATTAGGAAGCTAGTTCTTTATGTGTTTTCTTATCAGTATATATTTAAGGAGTCCTAAAAGATATTTATTACACTATTTTTATATTATCACGTTTTTAATTAGTATAAAATACGATTTTGTTAATATAAATATAGTTAAAAATGTATATGATCCAGTGGCAACACTGAAAAATAATGATATATTATATATATGAAGAAGCAAATATACAGATAAAATAAAATCTGGATGTGTTTAATAATTAAAATAAATATTAAATAACACCACTGGAATATCTTATATATTAGTAAATAACAATATAACTATCCTAGAAAGTTTAAAATGTAATTGCATTAGGAAGCTAGTTCTTTATGTGTTTTCTTATCAGTATATAATTAAGGAGTCCTAAAAGATATTTATTTCACTATTTTATATTATCACGTGTTTTAATTAGTATAAAATATCGATATTTGTTAATATAAATATAGTTAAAAATTAAAATCCAGTGGCAACACTGAAAAATAATCGATATATATATATATGCAAAAAGCAAATATACAGATAAAATAAATCTAGGATGTGTTTATAATTAAATAAATATTAAATAACACGCACTGGAATATCTTATTATTAGTAAATAACAATATAACTATCTAATATAAATATAGTTACAAAATGTATAAAATCCAGTGGCAACACTGAAAAATAATGATATTAATAATATGAGAAAGCAAATATACAGATAAAATAAATCTGGATGTGTTATAATTAAAATAAATATAAATAACACCACTGGAATATCTTATTATTAGTAAATAACAATATAACTATCCTAAAACGTTAACGAAATGTAATTGCATTAGGAAGCTAGTTCTTTATGTGTTTTCTTATCAGTATATAATTAAGGAGTCCTAAAAGATATTTATTTCACTATTTTTATATTATCACGTGTTTTAATTAGTATAAAATATCGATATTTGTTTATATAAATATAGTTAAAAATGTAAATGATCCAGTGGCAACACTGAAAAATAATTGATATTTATTATATATAGAATAAGAAATATACAGATAAAATCAAATCTGGATGTGTTAATAATTAAAATAAATATCAAATAACACCACTGGAATATTTATTATTAGTAAATGACAATATAACTATCCTAGAAAGTTTAAAAATGTAATTGCATTAGGTAGCTAATTCCATGTGTTTTCTTATCAGTATATATTTAAGGAGTCCTAAAAGATATTTATTACACTATTTTTATATTATCACGTGTTTTAATTAGTATAAAATATCGATTTTTGTTAATATAAATATAGTTAAAAATATATATGATCCAGTGGCACACTGAAAAATAATTGATATTTATTATAAATGGAAGAAGCAAATATACAAATAAAATCAAATCTGGATGTGTTAATAATTAAAACAAATATCAAATAACACCACTGGAATATTTTATTATTAGTAAATAACAATAGAACTATCCTAGAAAGTTTAAAAATGTAATTGCATTAGGAAGCTAGTTCTTTATGTGTTTTCTTATCAGCATATATTTAAGGAGTCCTAAAAGATATTTATTACACTATTTCTATATTATCACGTATTTTAATTAGTATAACACAATCGATTATTGCTAATATAAATATAGTTACAAATGTATAAAATCCAGTGGCAACACTGAAAAATAATCGATATATAGTACATATGCAGAGAGCAAATATAGAGATAAAATAAAATCTAGATGTGTTTATAATTAATATAAATATTAAATAACACGACTGTAATATCTTATTATTAGTAAATAACAATATAACTATCCTAAAACGTTACGAAATGTAATTGCATTAGGAAGCTAGTTCTTTATGTGTTTTCTTATCAGTATATAATTAAGGAGTCCTAAAAGATATTTATTTCACTATTTTTATATTATCACGTGTTTTAATTAGTATAAAATATCGATATTGTTTATATAAATATAGTTAAAAATGTAAATGATCCAGTGGCAACACTGAAAAATAATTGATATTTATTATATATGAAATAAGAAATATACAGATAAAATCAAATCTGGATGTGTTAATAATTAAAATAAATATTAAATAACACCACTGGAATATCTTATTATTAGTAAATAACAATATAACTATCCTGAAAGTTTAAAAATGTAATTTGCAATTAGGTAGCTAATTCCATGTGTTTTCTTATCAGTATATATTTAAGGAGTCCTAAAAGATATTTATTTCACTATTTTTATATTATCACGTGTTTTAATTAGTATAAAATATCGATATTTGTTTATATAAATATAGTTAAAATATATATGATCCAGTGGCAACACTGAAAAATAATTGATATTTATTATAATGGAAGAAGCAAATATACAAATAAAATCAAATCTGGATGTGTTAATAATTAAAACAAATATCAAATAACACCACTGGAATATTTTATTATTAGTAAATAACAATAGAACTATCCTTAGAAAGTTTAAAAATGTAATTGCATTAGGAAGCTAGTTCTTTATGTGTTTTCTTATCAGTATATATTTAAGGAGTCCTAAAAGATATATATACACTATTTTTATATTATCACGTATTTTAATTAGTATAACACATCGATTATTGCTAATATAAATATAGTTACAAATGTATATAAATCCAGTGGCAACACTGAAAATAATAATCGATATATATAACATATGCAGAAGCAAATATAGAGATAAAATAAATCTAGATGTGTTTATAATTAATATAAATATTAAATAACACGACTGTAATATCTTATTATTAGTAAATAAACAATATAAACTATCCTAAAACGTTACGAAATGTAATTGCATTAGGAAGCTAGTTCTTTATGTGTTTTCTTATCAGTATATAATTTAAGGAGTCTAAAAGATATTTATTTCACTATTTTTATATTATCACGTGTTTTAATTAGTATAAAATATCGATATTTGTTTATATATAAATATAGTTAAAAATGTAAATGATCCAGTGGCAACACTGAAAAATAATTGATATTTATTATATATAGAAATAAGAAATATACAGATAAAATCAAATCTGGATGTGTTAATAATTAAAATAAATATTAAATAACACCACTGGAATATCTTATTATTAGTAAATAACAATATAACTATCCTAGAAAGTTTAAAAAATGTATTGCAATAGGTAGCTAATTCCATGTGTTTTCTTATCAGTATATATTTAAGGAGTCCTAAAAGATATTTATTACACTATTTTTATATTATCACGTGTTTTAATTAGTATAAAATATCGATTTTTGTTAATATAAATATAGTTAAAAATATATATGATCCAGTGGCAACACTGAAAAATAATTGATATTTATTATAAATGGAAGAAGAAATATACAATAAAATCAAATCTGGATGTGTTTAATAATTAAAACAAATATCAAATAACACCACTGGAATATTTTATTATTAGTAAATAACAATAAACTATCCTAGAAAGTTTAAAAATGTAATTGCATTAGGAAGCTAGTTCTTTATGTGTTTTCTTATCAGTATATATTTAAGGAGTCCTAAAAGATATTTATTACACTATTTTTATATTATCACTGTATTTTAATTAGTATAAACATCGATTATTGTAATATAAATATAGTTAAAATGATAAATGATCCAGTGGCAACACTGAAAAATAATTGATATTTATTATATATGGAAAGAAGCAAATATACAGATAAAATCAAATCTGGATGTGTTAATAATTAAAAAAATATCAAATAACACCACTGGAATATCTTATTATTAGTAAATAACAATATAACTATCCTAGAAAGTTTAAAAATGTAATTGCATTAGGAAGCTAGTTCTATTAGTGTTTTCTTATCAGTATATATTTAAGGAGTCCTAAAAGATATTTATTATCACTATTTTTATATTATCACGTGTTTTAATTAGTATAAAATATCGATTTTGTTAATATAAATATAGTTAAAAATGTAAATGATCCAGTGGCAACACTGAAAAATAATTGATATTTATATATATGAAATAGAAATATACAGATAAAATAAAATCTGGATGTGTTAATAATTAAAATAAATATTAAATAACACACTGGAATATTTTATTATTAGTAAATAACAATATAACTATCCTAGAAAGTTAAAAATGTAATTTGCATTAGGAAGCTAGTTCTTATGTGTTTTTCTTATCAGTATATATTTAAAGGAGTCCTAAAAGATATTTATTACACTATTTTTATATTATCACGTGTTTTAATTAGTATAAAATATCGATTTTTGTTAATAAAAAATATAGTTAAAAATATAAATGATCCAGGGCAACATGAAAAATAAATTGATATATTTTTATAATGGGGAAAAAGAAATATAAGGGGGGGTATTTAAATCTTGAGTGTTTAAAATCCCCAAATTTTATTTACTAAAAACCACTGGAATAATTTTTCATATTTTTAAAAAACAATTAACTATGAAAGTAAAAAATGGTATTGAATATGGGAAAAAGCTTTTTTCATGTTTTTTTTTAAAAAGTTATCATTAAAGGATTTCCCAAAAATATTTTTATAATTTAATTTTTTATATATTTTAAAGTGAATTTTAATTAAAAATATTATATATGAAATAAGGGGTTTGTTTCTGATAATAAGTTTTAAAAATGTTTAAATAAAAAAACCAGTGGAAATTTTTAAAATTTGTAATTTAATTTTAAAAGGGAAAAAAAAATATAAGTAAAATAAACTCTTGGGTGTTTAAATAATTAAAATAAATTTAATAACTTACTAAAAATACTCTTTTATTGAAAATAAACAATATATTTCTATAAAGAATAAAAAAAAAATGTTATTTAATAGGTAATAATAATTTGTGTTTTTCTTAAATCAAGTATAAACTTAAAGGAATTTCTAAAAAATAATCTTTTACAATATTTTTATATTTTTTACAGTTTTTAATTTTTGAAAAATAAACCCATTTTTGTGGTAAAAAAATTGGTTACAAAATTTAAAAAATTTTTTCCAAGTTGGCAACCTAAAATTTTAATTTTTATTATTTATGGAAGGAAGCAAATATACAAATAAAAATCAAATCATGATTGTTAAATAATTAAAACAAGGGCCAATGGTATTTCAAAAAACCACTGGATTATTTTATTTTATAAATAAAATGGGAAAAATCCCAAAAATTTATTGATATGGTGAAATAAGGGACTTGGTGTTTTCATGTCATATTCTTGCAAGTGTTGACACTCAAATGTTTAATTTGACTAAAAATACTCTTTTAGCTGGAAAATTTATTGCATCTTTTATATGTTGTCAATATAGAAGAGGATCAACCCCAAAAATCTTATTAATATGGTTAAAGAAGACTTGTGTTTTCATGTAAATATTGCAAGTTTGACACTCAAATGTTTATTTGACTAAAAATACTCTTTTAGCTGAAATTATTTATCATTTTATATGTTTCAAATATAGAAGAGGATCAACCCCAAAAATCTTATTGATATGGTGAAATAATAGAATTGGTGTTTTCATGATAAATTTCTTCAAGTTTGACAA
>JAJSOM010000192.1:0-30136 GCA_023052935.1 Piezodorus guildinii
GTTATATGTCAGGATTTATTTGTATCCTCCAGTTTTTGACATCATACTTCTTATGTGTGGTCTTGGATGTTGGATTGAAGAGTTGTATGATGATTCCAAGTAAGTCGTTTGTCAAGATGGAGTTGTAGGTATTGGATCTGTTCATCAGGAACTAGTGGTTTAATTTAAATTAGCGTTGTTTTTTTTCTGCCCTTTCTGAAAGAAGTAGACTATCTCCTTCGTTTTATTCGAATTTACGTCAATATTCAAATTTGTCAACTCGTTAGCTATCTCTTTGAAGAGAGTTTAACTCAAGCTGCTACTGGTGATGGGTAAAAGCTGATACTGCAGCATCTTGGTACTTCTATCCAACAATTTTACCAGTGTAAATGGATAATAGTATTGGAGAATAATGTCATATGATGGAGAAGTTGGTATTAAAGTTATAGAGTATTAGGCAGTGGAATAAAAGAACCTTCTACTAGACAGCTTGTTTATTACTGCTATATATACAAACAACATGGCGCAGGGGACGCTACCAACTGGACTGAACTGTTTGTTGTTGGGCTGCTGTACACCTAGGTGGAAGTTCAGTGCCACAACTATCTTTACATATACAATCGATATTTAAACAACCCCCTCAATTGAATGTTTTCAAATATATACATACACAAGTAAATATTCAATTGTATCTCACATACAAAACAAGTAAAAATATTATTCTACTACAAAATTCTACACCACAAAACAAGTAAAAATATTATTCTATTACAAAATTCTATACAACAAAACAAGTAAAATATTATACTATTACAAAATTCTTTACAACAATTTTAGCACAATATATATAAATGACATTAATATATTAATTAATTAAAGCCTTCCGAAACATTTGAAACTTATCAAAGGCAAGTGGTTTTGTGAACAAATCTGCCACATTGCGGTCAGAATTGATGTGTTCCACAGATATTATTTCTTTGGAAATAAGATCTTTAAGAAAATGGAATTTTATATCAATGTGTTTTGCTCGTTTAGAGTTTTCACAATTCTTTATAAAAGCTATAGCACTAGTGTTATCCACCAACAGTTTTCCACTTAATGTTTCACCACTGAACTCACTAATTATTCCACTTAAACTCACAATTTCCTGTGATGCCATTCCTGCTGCAATGTACTCCGCTTCCATCGTTGACAGAGCCACACATGCTTGCTTTCTTGAATGCCAAGCTATAGGATTGCTTCCGCAGAATGCTGCAAAGCCACTTACACTCTTTCGTGTTTCTATGTCACCTGCCCAGTCAGCATCTGAATAACCAATAAGTCCTAGGTTGTCACTTGGTTTGAAAGTAAGACCCATATCTCGAGTTTCTTTGAGATATCTGAGTATTCGTTTTGCAGCTTTCCAAGACTGCTGAGTAGCTTTATCTAAACATCTAGATAAATAGCTAATTGGGAATGATAAATCCGGGCGAGTGTTGTGTGCTCAGATACATAAGTCCACATACCAAGCTCCTGTATGGTATATTTTCATCTAAAGGTGGACTATCAGCGTTAAGCTTAAATCCAACCTCCATGGGGGTTGATACCTTCCTGCACTCTAGCATATTATAATCTTCAAGGAGTTTATCAATAAAGCGGGTTTGTGTAACCCTTATATTCTTTTCTTGCCTTTCAATCTTCATCCCTAAAAATTGAGAAGCCTTCATTTCTTTAATGCTGAACTCTCCTTTTAAATTGTTCACTAATTCTTCAATAGCCTTTTCATCCCCTGTAATTAGGCCATCATCCACAAAAAGAACAAAGAATACCCTACTCTTGTAGTAAAGGCATAAATCATATTGGGATCTCTTAAATCCCAATTTTAACATAAAAGAATTAAATCTTTCATTCCAATACTTCGGTACTTTCTTGAGTCCATAAAGTGGCCTATTTAGTCTCAGAGTTTTTGTAGAACAACTTACACCTTTAGGTGGTTTTATAAACACAGGATAGTCTAGTGAGCCATTGAGAAAGGCTGTTGGCACATCAACTTGTCTAATACTCCAATTGTTTTGGCATGCAAATGACAAGAGAGTTCTTACAGTATCCATTCGGCAAACTGGTGAGTAATTGAATACACAATCACCTTGAGTTTGTTCTTCAAACCCTCTTGCTACCAATCTGGCCTTTTTGATTCCATCTTCCTTCACTGTGAAAACCCATTTAGTTGTGATTGGGACACTTCCATTCGGTGCTTCCTCTTCAGACCAAGTGTTCATCTTCTCATGAGCTTTTAATTCTTTAATAATGGCTTCCTGCCATTCCTCTTTTTTATTAGCATCCTCATAAGATGATGGAACTCCATCTGATCGGCTTACCATACAGTATGCATTATATAACTCATAATCATTTAGGAAATGAGGTTTTGGCCGGTTTCTCTGAGGTCTAGAAGTTTCTTCTGAATGCTCTGGATTAGATTCTTCATTCTGAAGTCTTGAAGGGTTTTCTGACTGCTCTGGATTACAATCATTCTGAGGTCTAGAAGTATCTTCTGGCTGCTCTGAAATATTAGTTATATTCTCTTCACCATTTTTCCTTCCCTCTTCATAGCTTCCACCACTATTATGATAGACAATAGGTACATTTTTAACTTCTTTATAAGGCATTTGGCTCTCCTCGAATATCACATCTCTAGATCTAATAACTTTCTGCTCGTCTGGCAACCAAATCCTATACCCACCCACCACAATAACCAACCATCACCCCCTCCTTGCTTCTGGGATCCAATTTGGAACCTTTAGGAAGAATGGTAGGCCATGCTCGGCAACCAAATATACGAAGTTTAGACAGATCATTTCTGCCATTCCATATTAATGAGGGAGTTTCACCTTTATTTAAGGCTGAAGTAGGTGACCTATTCAGTTCATACGCACAACATCGAGCTGCTTCCCCCCCACAAGAACTTGGGGATGCCGGAATCTGATACCTTAGTACGCATCATATCTAATAGTGTCCTATTCATTCTTTCGCTCTTTCCGTTCATTTGAGGGCTATATGGCAAAGAATATTCTAATTTTATACCTTTATCTGAACAATATTTTTGAAAAAATTTAGACGTAAATTCTCCTCCATTATCTAAACGTAGCCTTTTCACCGGGACACCCTGCTGCCTTTCTAGTTCCGCTATATAATCCATCAGGTTTGTTTCAGCTTCGCTCTTCATATGGAGAAGTTTAACATACACAAAATGAGTGAAGTCATCCAAAATCACCTGCATATACTTATGTCCTTCAACTGATTCAGGATTGAATGGACCACATATATCAGAGTGAATTAATTCACCAACCTTTGAAGTGCGTTTCCTATTATTTGAAAAGGGCTGTCTAGTAGCCTTACCTTCAATGCATGCCGAACACTTCTTGTCACTATAGGATAATCCTAAACTTTTGAGTCCATGCCGATTCAAATGTCCTAGACGTTTATGCCATAAATCTCCATCCGTAGCACTTGAAATGTTGCACTTGACTTGATTATCACTGGGTTCATCAAACGTAAATATGTACAATCCATTCACTCGTGGACAACTCAGCTTAAAATTTCTTCCACAGATTTTCATCTCCTTAGAATCTGTAATCACTTTTAAGCCTTTTGAGGTAACTGCACTCACTGATAATAAATTATGTTTTAACCCCGGAACTATTAAACCTTTAATGTTTACAATCCTACCTTGAGAGGTTACTCTTAGGGTACCTTCTTTTCTAGTAAACATCTTATCACCATTAGCTATATGTATAGCAACATCATGATCAAGATTCGAAACATTTGACAAAAGGGGTTCCAATTCTGCCTTAAAAAGATGGTTACTCGCACCTGAATCGACTAAAAACACATTGTTAGATGATAGTTTAATATTACCACAATTTAGGGCCACCATTACAACTTCTTCTTCTACATCTGCCGTATTTCCTTGGATTGTTCCTCTTCTTTTCCCACGAAAGCTTCTATTAAAGGATTTACTTCCACGGTTCTGCTTATTTTTGGGACACTGTGCCTTGAAATGTCTTTTATCCCCACATATAAAGCAACCACTCTGTGCTTTAAATGATACTTCTGATGATGATGCACTAGCTGATGACTTTGACTTTAACTTTGTATCTGTATCTAGAAGTCTGGCTCTCACAAAATCCATTTGGACTTCTAAATTAGTTTCTAGAGCTGTCACAACTGTGTTGAATTCATCTGGTAAAGACATCAAAAGGTGACATACCTTGTCTGACTCTCCTAGAACTGTGCCTTGTTCTTGAAGGTTTCGGATAATGGTATCAAATGCCAAAAAATGTTCTTCCATGTTTCCTTGAAGAGAATATTTCAGGCCCATCAACTTTCTATACCAAGTCAATTTTGAAAAAGAGGTAGATCTGACAAAAACCTTCTTTAAAGCATTTATCATTTCCTTGGAAGTTTGGCAATCCATGATTATTTCCAGATGTTTATCTGAAATGCCTTGGATAATGATGGACTTTGCCTTCGAGTCTTTAATGAGAAATTCCCTTTTCTCAGCACTAGAGGTAGGAGGATCTGCTTCCAACACATCTTTTACCTGTTCTCTTTCCAAAATAGATGACATTCTGAAAAACCAGCTGTTAAAACTTGTTCCGACGAGTACTGGAACTCCTGAAGTAGTAACTGACGCCATAGTACCGGTAAACAAAATTCACTAATAAAATAATATCACTTCGCGACTACGCGTTGACACTATACACAAATACTATGCTCTGCACAAAAATACTCTGGGCCCATAACCTATTAAAGTTATAGAGTATTAGGCAGTGGAATAAAAGAACCTTCTACTAGACAGCTTGTTTATTACTGCTATATATACAAACAACATGGCGCAGGGGACGCTACCAACTGGACTGAACTGTTTGTTGTTGGGCTGCTGTACACCTAGGTGGAAGTTCAGTGCCACAACTATCTTTACATATACAATCGATATTTAACAGTTGGTTGGGGGTGGGGTCACTTAAAAAACACACCAATTAGACAAAATTATTTTGATTTGTGTGCCTACGTTTCGGCCTACGTTGTGGATTTTCATCAGGGCTAATAAAAATCAAGATAAATTATAAAATTAATAGAAAACTGTTATCTTAGGGAGAAAACACGTCTCAGTTAAATCAAGGCCAGGTTAATTTTTATTATCAACTTTAATTTTATAATGTTTTCGTCCATTTCGTAGAAGTTGTCATAGTTGCCTCATATCTAAATTCCTTACATTTCTAAACTAGCGTGAAACCTTCTTAACTTTCACAAATTCATTTTCCACGATTACTTTTAAATTGTACTGTTGTATCATAGGAAAAAACACATAATATTTAAGACTTTAACTCAGTTATCTCTGGGCCCAAGAATATCAGGTTCAATTCCTTGGAACCAATGTTTTGTCGACTTTAATGATTTACAACGTTTTATTCCTGAGATAATGTCAAAAAATCAATTCCTGAGAAGCTATAACATGTAATACCTGAAAATAAAAAATGAATTTTCGACACTAGCTCCTTAAGGCGGCGATACACAGTGAGTAATAGGGTATGTGTAGGTGAAGTGAAAGTACTCTCGCGAGGGTAGAGGTAAAAATGCGTGAGGGTAAAAATGTGCGCGTGTATACGGTGATAGTACGCAACAGTACTCGGCAAAATGGCGGATGTGTGAACAGCTGATTATTCAGGAAAGTTGTTGAAAAGGTTGGTTAGCTCTATATAGGTTAACATGTTCTTATGTAAAGATGAATGTTCAATTGGTTTCATCTTGTTTTAATAATGATAAAAGTAATGTCTAAAAATGTTTTCGACATTTTTATACAAATTTACTTACTAACCAACTACAAACTTCAACAACACAAGTGACAAGTGACGGGAACATGCATGCCACCTATGACAGCAACATTGCTTTGTAAAATCACTTTCAATTTATTCTATTTCTATTTTGAATTTTAACGCAAAAAAATATAATTAATCTCAAACTATAATACAAAAAAATATATAATATAATTTCTAATAAATAACTATAGAATTAAAATGTAATATCCAAACAGTGAAAATATACATATTATTAAATAATGGTTTTGGAACCTAGAAACACAATATAATATATATGGATATAAATAAACTATTTTTAGTTAAAGTTTGGCCAAAATAATATAACAACTGATATTGTTATTAATTATCGTTATGGAAAGTAGATGAAAGTGTGATATAGTACATCAACTATCGCGATATTTACTTCCACCAACTTTCCAGTGCGCTCGACGATGTGAATTCACCTCACCTACACATACCCTATATCTCACCGTGTATCGCCGCCTTTAACGGCACATTTTCGGATACATCTCCATAGAACTTTTTTTTTTTTCTAGTTTTGAGGTACTTAATTCAACACTGACGTCTGATCACGTAACGCAGAAGAAGCCTTAACAATTAAAGTTGATAATCAGAATTTGTTTTCATTAAGATTTCTTTCCTCTCTAAGATGACGTTAGTCGTTAATTGCTATTTGAAGTAATGCACAAATAAAATATTAAGAGATGGAAAATTTTAATCACGTTTAAACGTCAATATATTTTTTTTGGTTTTATAACTTCTATGTTATGGTTAATGACCTTTCATTTTCACGAGTTGGAGAAGTGATAAAGACCAGTATTGATTTCTTGATTGTAAGCAATTTCAATTTAATCTATTGTATATTATTAAATCTTGAGAATAATTAATATTGTTGAATATTTTGATTAGAAGGGATAATTGCGTTTATGTCATGCTCATCTTGGAGGAGAAAGAGGGGAGAAGAAAAGAGAAGTATATGAAATCTGTATATGTAAACGGAAAATATGTATATCTAAATGGGCGTACGCAGGATTTTGGTTGGGGGGGGAGGCGGCAAGTATGTTGAAAGTCGTTTCAGAAGGTGTAAATGAATTGAAAATACTAGAATCTTTTTCTTAACTATATCTATATACACAAATATTTTAAAATTATTATTGTTATTAAATCTGGAGTTCTGACACTGGTCAGATCCTCCACTCATGTACTGTATGTTTGTTGCTATTCCTCGGCCTTACACCAGTGAAGCGCTGATTGAGAGGCGCTGGGATCTCTTGGATTCGACTTCTCCCCCCACTTGTGGAGGGAGCAGCCGAGTCTAGGGTCCCTTTAGCAGATTTTATATATTGTATATAGTTAAGTTTGCTTGTATGATTTTTATTTATTTCCCAACATGTCTACTACAGGTTGTTGTTTTAATTTGTTTCTTTTTGTTTTTTGTTTTTATTATTTTTTTTTTTTTTGTATATATTTGAATTTATTTATTTCCGATTTTATGTAATCTGACTCTATCATTATTTTCTGAATATATTGTATGAATGTGTTATACATCACTATTACTACTGTTCATTATGTAACAATTTGTAATATTTCTCAATAAATACAAAAAAACAAAGAAAAAAAAATTGTTATTAATATTATTATGTAAATTTCCATAGAGTTTGATTAGTCTGTTATATATATATCAAAAAATTATTGTTTGTATTATAAAATATTGTAAATAATGTATATATTACAAAAAAAAAAAATCTGGTGCGGGCAACACACGACTTTCAATTACCTCCGTTTTTTAAATCGAATAAAGAATTTTCAAAAAATAGTTAGAGATAAAAATGAGTGAAACTATTAAAGAACTAATTAAATTGAATTTCTATATAAACATGTGTTTCATTAAAAAATCTATAACATTATTATCTACGACAATCAGTTTGTTTTATCGACTTTTCATCACTCTTTATTAACATTTACAAGATTGTGTATAAAATAATTTTTTTTCTAAAATATTTAGCTTTCCAATGGTATATTGTACATGTACATTACTGTTCTTATGTTCAGAAACGAAAAATTGCATTAAAAAAATATTTTTGTAGTTTTATCTTTTAGTTGGCTATCGAATACGTTCAACTTATATATTTACCTGTTTTTTATCAATGGTAACAAGATGATATGGCTATTTTTATAAAATTAGAGCTACTTAATAGGAAAGATTTTTAAATGTCGGCATTTAAGCCCTTTCAAACCATTTCAATCAGAATGAAACCTACATTAAATTTTACATCGATATGGTGAGTTTAATCAAAATCGTAACAAGGTGCAAAATGCATGGTATAAAGTGGCTCTTCTGGTAAGCTGATTTTGATGAAAAAGTATTCGTAACATCTCGGGCGTATAGTTGTCTTAAATATGAAATTTCAGTATCATACGTTTTTTCATTTACGCCCGGGAGTTACCACACACACACAGACCTTTTTGCGGGACTTAGTTATTTGGACTCAGGAGATCCTAAAACGTGCGTAAAATTTCCGTTGAAAACTGGAATTCGAAAATTTTTACGATCGCAATAATTTCCCTTACTATATATTTCATATATGGGTAAGTGAAAGTTAAAAAAAATCTATTTTATCGTAGTCCTTGCTTTAAAAAAATGGACCAACGAGGAAATGATAAAACTAGTTGGAAAAAAAATATATTCGTCAAGTTTAACTTTCACTAACCTATTTATGAGCTTAATAGTGAAGGAAAGTGTTGCAATTGTGAAGATTTTCGAATTAGAGTTTGCAACGGAAAATCATATATTAGAGTTCCCAGATTTCTAATGCCCAAGTCTCCCGAAAAGGAAAAATTTTCACGATCGCAATACTTTCCCTTACTACAAGCCTTACAAAATATTGTATCATATATTCTAACTGTATACATACTTCATTATATATTCCTATTGATATTTTCATGTACTTCAATACAAAATTTTAATCATTTTTGCTCTTTTACTGATTTCTAAAAGGACATTATGTATGCCCGTACAAAAACAAAAAACAAATAAAATTAATTGCGTAGCTGGAAGATAAAATAGTTTCTATCATACCTTATATCCTAATTATCTTATTTTAGCATTTACTTTCACCTAACTATACATGAAATATATAGTATGGAATAGTTATGCGATCTAGAAAATTTTCGAATTCGAGTTTTCACTGGAAATACATGTTTTAGGATCTTCAGAATCCAAATGACGAAATTCCGCTTAAAGGTCTGCGTGTGTATCTGGTAAGTCAAGTTTCGTTCTGATCGAAATAGTCTGACAGGGCTTAAATACCGATATTACACAATTTCTTTCTCCAACGTACTGTTAATTTTTTAGTTGTATGCAATTGACCATATCATCTGATTAGCATTGCTAAAAGAAGTAAATATATAAGTTGAACGAATTGGTGATAATTGCAAATTTTTTTTTCATCTTATGAACAGTATTATAGATTTATAATAAGCCGTTCGAATGCTAAAGATTTTAGAAAAAATATTATCTTATACATACTACTGTAAAAGTTATACGAAGAGTGATGAAAAGCCGATAAAACAAACTGATTGTCGTAGATAATAATATAATAGATAATTTAATAAAACATATGTTTCTTTTAAAATCCAATGTAAATAATTCTAAATCTATACTAATATTATAAAGCTGAAGAGTTTGTTTGTTTGAACGCGCTAATCTCAGAAACTACTGGTTCTAATTGAAAAATTCTTTTTGTGTTGGATAGTCCATTTATCGAGGAAGGTTATAGGCTATATAACATCACGCTGCGACCAATAGGACCGAAGAATCAGTCGAAAATCTGGGAAAAACGGAGAAAATTTGGGAAAAAAAAACCTCGCTTCCCAATGATTCCTTTTAAGCATATTGCGTTTCATATCTGTTTCGAGTGTAGGTTCCTATGAAAATATATTCAATTGTTATTTATTTTTTTAAAATGGTTTGTGACGATTATTTTTACATATTAAGTGATTATGGGTATAACCACTTTTACTGGTTTGCTATTGTAAATTTGACAGGAAGAAGTCAAGATCGGGCTTTAAATGATAACAAAGAGTATCTGATAGTTGATATTTATTATAGCCAATCTCACCATAAACGTACATAAATTAATACGAAATGGAATATTCGCGAGCAAAGCTGCGTGACTCAGCTAGTCTGTTTAAAAATTCTTAGATTGATATAAATTACATACTTTAATTACATATACATAAATTACATACTTTAGAAGCGTTTATACCTCTAAAAGAAAAGAATCCGAAAAGCCACTTTATACCAAGAATTTTTCATATTTTTACGATTTTCTTAAAAACAGCTCTTTAATTTAGATTAAATTTTTTAATTTAGTAATTTTGATCTGGCTATATGGGTCAAAAATTTAAATGGGCTCAAATAACATGTAGGTTTTATAATGATTGGCATAGTCTGACTGGGCTTAAACTTCAATATTTTAAATTTTCTTCATCTAAAGAAACTTTGATTTAGTAGATCCGAAAAAATTAACCATTTAATCTCTGAGCATTGATAAAAAAACGGGTAAATATACAAGATAAAATTATTTGTTTACAGATAAAGGAGAAATGAGAACAATGTTTTTTTTTATTCTATATTTCTCTACCAAAATAACGTCCGTTGGCAAGCTAAACATTTTAGAAAAAAAAATCTCAAAAGTTCTTTAATTGATTTCAGCTACTGAGGTAATTGAAGGTTGTGCGTTGTGCGCACCATTTTTTATATTTTATTTCATTTTATCTGTCCCAACAACGTTGGTACATTTGTATCCATAGTAACCTAATATCTTTTTACTTTCATTTACCTATATATGAAATATAGGGGAGCCCGTGGCTGAGTGGCTAGCGCGCTAGTCTCTCATGCTACAGGTTCTCAGTTCGAATCCCAGTCCCGGCGGGGATCCTTTTATAAGGATGTAAAAAATGTGGATTCACTCACAACCTCTCCCACGGGTATGTGAGACCCGTCAGCCAAAGGGTGGCCACTCACAAAATTAGTCGTAGGGAGTGATGACTCTACACTAAAAAATTGCATCGTGAAACGTGAGTGTAAGCTCGCAGGAGTTTAAACCGCGAGGCCCAGGGCCTACACGGCCTGTCGCGCCACTGGAAGAAGTGTATATGAAATATATAGTAAGGGAAAGTATTGCGATCGTAAAAATTTTCGAATTCCAGTTTTCAACGGAAATACACGTTTTAGGGTACTCTGGGTCGAAATAACTAAGTCCCGCAAAATGGTATGTGTGTCCGTGTGTTTGTGGTAAGTCCAGCACGAAAACGAAAAGGTGTACGGAAATTAAATTTCATATTTGAAACACCTATACATCCGAGATGTTACAGTAAATTTTTCATCAAAATCGGCTTACCAGAAGGGCCACTTTATACCATGCATTTTTCACCTTTTTACGATTATCTCAAAAACGGCTCCAACGATTTTGATTAAACTTGCTACATGTATGTAAAATTTTATGGGCTTTAATATGATGTAGGTTTCATTCTGATTGAAATAGCCTGACAGGCCTTAAATGCCGATATTTTAAAATTTCTTCCTCTAAAGTATCTTTAATTTTGTAGATTTTATGAAATTGACCCTATTATCTGATTGGCATTGCTAAAAAACAGGTACATATAGAAATTGAACGAATTCGATATCCAACTAAAGGAGAAAACTGCAAAAATAATTTTTAAATCCAATTTTTATTTTTTAAACTTAAGAACAGTAATATACATGTATAATATACCTTTGGAACGCTTAAGATTTTAGAAAAAAATATCATCTTACACATGCTATTGTAAAAGTTAACGGAGAGTGATGAAACAAACTGATTGTCGTAAATAGGTAATAATAGAATAGATTATTTAATAAAACACATGTTTCTATTAAAATCCAATATAAATAATTCTCTAACAATTTATTTCGTTTCTAATTTTCTTTTTTAAATTCTTAAATTGATATAAATAACGGAGGTAAGTGAAAGTCGTGTGTTGCGCGCACCAGATTTTTTTCTAAATATTATTTCAATTAAAATCATATTTTGGGATCACTTGTAGCTATGTGGTTAGCATAACAGTCTCCTATGCCAAAGGTCCCGGGTCGAAACCCGCAAGTGGTCCTAGGATTTTTTAATGGGAGTAAAAAATCCTTAGTTATGCCGTCCTTCAGAGGGGACGTTAAAAGGTGGTCCCGAGCCCGTAAGATGTCAGGTACTCGTTAAAGATCCCTATCCTAATAAAACCTGGATAGGCAAAATTTAGGACTCCCACTGTCGTCCGATTAGCCATAGTAGCATAAAGTGACGTTAAATAAATAAACAAACAAAATCATATTTATAGCTACAACTTTTTTTGTTCCTCTACTACTTATACACACACACATTTAATCAAACATGTACGTTTAAAACCGTGGTTTAAGTCTTTTGTTTATTGCTTCTAGAAGATAAAGTAAAACTTACTATCAAAGCAAAGATGTTCTCAATTGTCATTAACACTATCGCAACCTGATGTAGATAAGAAATGATGAAGTTTTTTTTTAAGTGGTTATTCAGACCATGACTGAACTCACCGTATTGTTTGCAAACATGACGATGTCACCTTCGTTTCCGGTGTAGAAAAATATGGGAGCTCCATCGTGTGGTCTCCAATATGTATCGTTTATTAGATAGCGGAGCTTGAACGTTTCGGTTGTCCTGAAGCTGAAATGGTCTACCTGAAAAAACAAAAAAAAACATTCAGACATGTTTTACCAAAAGGTGAACTTAATATATTGCTTGATTGAAAAAAGAAAAAAAAACTTCATTCTGGGACTGACTTAAGTCCCAAACGAATAACAACGTATTTCAATATAACCTGAGTACTTCAACATATACCTGACCTGGTAAATAAGAGATGTACTTTATCTAAATTCGTCCCTAAATGGTTGAGGAAAATAAAATGTCTAAAACCTTTAAATAATTTGGTTTTCGAATAAATCAAAAACCATTTCCGAAAAAAATATTGATGAGCATATGTAAATGGCTGAGTTAATTTTGGAGGATATAATAATAAAATATAAAAACAGAAAAGTTGCGACCCAAAAAATATTAAATATTAAGAAAGACTGTTTTTTAATGAAATAAGAAAAATATTGCTCTAATATGTAAACCTTAGCTTGTTTATGATTTCTTCAGAACTTCTGGATGCCAAATAAGTGTTTTAACTGTTCGCCAAGTTCTAAAAAAATATGGCGAAAACATAAACATGTTACCAGAAGTCCGGAAAAAAATCTGCAGGCAAAGGCAGTAAGAGAATAGGCTGTATGTTTGCAACATTTTTTCTAAAGAGGGTAGATGAATTTAAATGTTCACAGATGAGTCTCATTCTAAAATACATGGTTCCTATAAAAAAAATATGGCTTGGAGGAAACCCAATAAAGAATTTAGTATGTCATAGTTTAACATATAGAGCTAAAAATAAATTGATTTTTGTCGTGATTTTTGGTTTTAGCTATTTGATACCTTTCTCTTAACATTTTAAAGTGGGTAACAACTCTTTAAAACAGAAAAAAGAAGTCAAAAGCAAGTAAATTATAGAATGATTGTGAATTCCGGATACTTTTGACATCCACTGTAATTTCAAACGGCTAAAAAACACATTTCGCCATTATAACTTAAAATAAATTATTTGTGAATCTGTTCTTTAGAGATTTTAAAGTTTTTTTTGTTTTTTTTTTAAAGATTCACCCACGAATGGTGTTAATTCACATTTATATTACAAATTAATTTTGTAGGTATACAAGAGTAATGGGCATAGATGGTTCGGTATGGCATTGAACAATCTTTTGGACATATTTGTATTTAAATCATATAATTTTATCAAAATCCGTCATCTTATCATGTTCCAAAGTTTCAACTCACTAAAAGGTACTAACTGCATATTAAATTTCATTCCGAATTATACCAAAATAATTTTCTTACATAACGTATAAAAAAGTTAATTAAGTATTGTGAAAAAAATATCGAGATTTTAGTTCAAAAAGAATCAATTGAATTAATTATAAACAAATAAACTTTAACTCTTGCATGTAAAATGAATAAAATTGCAGTAGAAGTATTCAACGAAATTAAAGATTTATGAGCAATATTTGATTAAGTGAATTTTAAAATTAATTGCATTGTATGATAAAATACTTTCTCACAATCACATCTGATATCATAATTACCTTATTTTTGTTTTTACCTTAAGCTAAATAGATATGCATTGCATATTATGGAATATATATTTTTAGAGAAATTGATTCGATCTTGAAAAATGATGGAGTAAGAGTTTTTATTGAAAATGCACGTTTTAGGGTACCAGAAACCAAAATTACCAAGTCACTCATAAGGTCTGTGTGTGTTTGTATGCGGTTAGTCTAGTTCGAAAACGACATCACTTCTCTCTCTTATAAAATGATACATGATTTCCGCTAACTCCTTCTAAACCATAAGACGGAAGTTGATACGGTTTTCACCATCATATAGGGTATTTTTACCTGAAGGTTTATAAGTAAAATAAATTGCAATCCAGCTTTTCTTTAGGGGAGGAATATAAATTTTCTGTAACTAATTTATCAAAAACTTATTCCAGAAATTATAAGTAGTAATATGACGTATAATATACCCTTGGAAAACGCAAGATTTAAACAAAAGTTTATATGCAATAAAATAAATCGTACAAGTAATATAATGTAAAATTAACCAATAGGATAGGAGCCTTTGTTATTTCTATTGTTTTTTTTTACTTTCACTTACCTATATTTAAAATATAGTAAGGGAAAGTATTGCGATCGTTAAAATTTTCGAATTCCAGTTTTAAATGGAAATACACGATTTAGGGTCCCCTGAGTCCAAATGATCAAGTCTCGTAAAGAGGTGTGTGTATGGAGTAACTCCCGGGCGAAAACGAAAATTTCTGTGGAACTGAAATTTCATATTTATGACAACTATACGCCCGAGATGTTCCAGCAACGTTTTTAGCAAAATTAGCTAACCAGAAGAGCCACTTAATACCATGCTTTTTGCACCTATTTATGGTTTTCTCAAAAACGGCTTTAAAGATTTTGATTAAACTCGCTATATCGATATAAAATGGGATGGAGTTTAATATAATGTAGGTTTCATTCTGACAGAAATAGTTTAATATGGCTTAACTGCCGATATTTTAAATTTTCTTCCTCTTAAGTACCTTTAATATTGTAGATATTATAAGAATAGCCATATCATCTTGTCACCGTTCATGAAAAACAGGTATATATATAAGCTGAACGGATTCAATATCCAAATAAAAGAGAAAACTGAAAAAATATTTTCAAATATTTAAATGTTTTTAAATAAGAACAGTAATATACATGTATGATATACCGTTGGAAAGCTAAAGATTTTAGAAAAAATATTATCTTATACACAAGCTTGTAAAAGTTAATTAAGAGTGATGAAAAGCCAATAAAACTAACTGGTTATTTTAGATAATAATTTAATAGATTTTTAATAAAACACATGTTTCTATAGAAATTCAATTTAAGTAGTTATTTAATACTTTCACTCATTTTTATCTCTAACTGTATTTAAAAATTCATTGATCGATTTCAAAAACGGAGGTAAGTGAAAGTCGTGTGTTGCCCGCACCAGATTTTTATCTCTAACTGTATTTAAAAATTCATTGATCGATTTCAAAAACGGAGGTAAGTAAAAGTTGTGTGCTGCCCCACCAGATTTTTACTCTCGCACGAACAATGGATAAAACTGCAGTAGAAACATTCCACGCAATTAAAGATTTATGAGTAATTTGTATTAAGTAAATATTCAAATTAATTGCATTGTACGATAAAATACTTTCTCACAACCACATCTTATATTCTAATTACTTTATTTTTGTTTTTACTTTAAACTAACTATATATGCATTGCATAATATATGTTTTTAGATTTTCTCTCAGTATATAAAATAATATAACGATTCTTGATTTTCGTGAACTCCTTCTAAACCTCTGGACGGATTTTCGTACGGTTTTTACTATTATTTAAGGCATTCTTTCCTGAAATTTTGTAAATAAATGAATTGCAATTTAGCTTTTATTTAGAAGAAAAATATAAATTTTCTGTTACTAAGTCATCATAAACTTATTATTTTCTGATTTCTTTTTCTGATTTAGTATCTATATAATATAAGTATAAATATAAATACAAGAATCTAATAAATCTAGAAATATAAGTATCTAATATCTTTCTCTTTTCAACGGTATATTATACGTTCAGATTACTTTTATTATTATTTAAAAAAAAAATTTGCATTAAAAAAATTTTTTTCTCTCTTATCCTTTAGTCGGTCTTGTATATTTAGCCGTCTTCATGAATGTCATTAAGATGATATGGTTAATCTTTTTGAATAAACAAAATTAAAGGTACTTTAGAGTAAGAAAATTTGAAATATCGGCATTTAAGCCCTGTCAGACCATTTCAATCAGAATAAAACCTACCTGATATTAAAACCCATCAAATTTTACATCAAAATCGTTTAAGCCGTTTTGAAAAAAAAATCGTAAAAAGGTGCAAAATGCATGGTATAAAGTGGCTCTTCAGGTTAGCTGATTATAATTGTCTTAAATATGAAATTCCATTTTCGTACGATTTTTCGTTTTTTGTGCAAGACTTACTACACACACACACAGACCTTCATATGATCACATGGTGACAAAGGTTGCATATAGGTTAAATTTTGCTCCCTTTTTTTTATTCTATTTGAGAAGAAAAAAAGGTTTAAATTTATAGTAAAGTTAGTGAACTTAGTGCGTCTTCTAGAAGACAAAGGAACGTAGAAATATGACGTATAATATACCGTTGGAAAATGCAAGATTTAAAAAAAAAGTTAATATGCAATAAAATTAATCTTAAATAAATAAATCTTGTAGCTGGGTGGCTAGCGTAACAGCCTCCCATGCTCACGGGTTCAAATCCGCAGGTGGTCCTAGGATTTTTTAATGGGAGTAAAAAATCCTTAGTTACGCCGTCCTTCGGAGGGGACGTTAAAAGGTGGTCCCGAGCCTGTGCTATGTCAGGCTCGTTAAAGATCCCTATCCTAATAAAACCTGGATAGGCAAAATTTAGGACTCCCACTGTAGCATCGTCCGATTAGCCGTAGTAGCATAAAGTGACGTTAAATGAATAAACAACAAATAAATCTTAAAAGTAATATCATGTAAAATAGACTAATAGAATAGGAACCTTTGATATTTCTAGTTTTTTTTTTACTTTCGCTTACCTATATATGAAATGTAGTAAGGGAAAGTATTGCGATCGGGAAAATTTTCGAATTCCAGTTTTCAACGGAAATGCACGTTCAACAAAGCTGTACGCATCAATCAGTAGATAAGACTTCAGAGGAAATAGCTAGACATTTTGAAAATCTGAAAGAGAATTTAGGAACATGGAAATTCAAGAGATAAAGTTAATAAGGAGACTCAGATTGTTTTGGAGTTTGCAGAGAAAGATAAGACCAAAATAGGGTCCTCTGTGTTCCAATTTCAAGAGGTAAATGTTTCCTAAGATAAAAGAATATTAAAATCATGAATTATTGAATTATTTGTCATTTCATTGATTTGTGGGTCTTCTGGTTGGCCGATTTTGATTTAAAAGTTGCTGTCTAAATTCGTGAGGTTAGGTGTAAGTGAATATCATATACTTTCAACATATTGTAATAAATATTTAATTACCGAATTTTCTAAATAACTTCATTATTTATTTTTTTTACTTTTTATTATAAATTACGTTTAATTTCTGATAATGGAGTTTCCACATAAAAAAACATGTTTTCATAATGTGTATATTACACTTTTACTTTCACTTACTATATATAGTAAGGGGAAGTATTGCGATCGTGAAAATTTTCGAATTCCAGTTTTCAACGGAAATACACGTTTTAGGGTCCCCTGAGTCCAAATAACCAAGTCCCGCAAAAAGGTCTGTGTGTGTGTGTGTGTGTGTGTGTCTGTGTGTGTGTGTGTGTGTGTGTGTGTGTGTGTGTGTGTGTGTGTGTGTGTGTGTGTGTGTGTGTGTGTGTGTGGTAACTCCCGGGCGGAAACGGTAACTCCTATGAAACTGAAATTTCATATTTAAGACAACTATACGCCCGAGACGTGACAAAACTTTTTTCATCAAAATGAGCTTACCAGAAGAGGCACTTTATACCATGCATTTTGCACCTTTTTTCGATTTTCTCGAAAACGGTTCCGACGATTTTGATTAAACTCGCTATATCGATGTAAAATTTAATGGGCTTTAATATCAAGCTTTGAAAAGTTAATGGAGAGTGATGAAAAGAAGATAAAACTAACTGATTATTTAAGATAATAATATAATAGATTTTTTAATAAAACACATGTTTCTATATAAATTCATTTTGATTAATTCCTTCATAATTTCACGTATTTTTATCTCTAACTGTATTTGAAAATTCTTTCATTGAATTTAAAAATGGAGGTAAGTGAAAGTCGTGTGTTGCCCGCACCAGATTTTTTTTGTTTTGATATAACTTTATCATTCAGTTTTTTTTTTATCTTTTTAAAAATATAATTTTTAATGATATTATAGGATTTTCCTAATAGTGATATTTGATGTCATTATCCAAATTTCATTTTAAAAAAATAAGCCTTCCTCCTTACTTGCTACTTTAGTGAACTCCCACAAGTCTTGCTTTTACCTCACCTACACATACCCTAATTCTCACCGTGTAGCGCTGCCTTTAGTTTCATCTGAGTCCAAATAACCAAGTCGCGCAAAAATGTCTGCGTAGGTGTGTGGCAAGTCTTGCAGAAGAACGAAAAAAGGTGTACGAAACTGAAATTTCATATTTGAGACAACTACACGCCCAACATGAGAGAGCAACTTCTAAATCGAAATCGGCCAACCAGAAGACCCACAACCTAATGTAATGACGAATAATTCAATAATTCTTGATTTTAATATTCTTCTATCTTAGGAAACATATATATCTTGAAATTGGAACACAGAGGACCCTATTTTGGTCTTATCTTTCTCTGCAAACTCCCAAACAATCTGATTGAGTCTTCTTATCAACTTTATCTCTTGAATTTCTATGTTCCCTAAATTCTTTATCACATTTTCAAAATGTCTAGCTATTTTCTCTTAAGTCCACAGATCTACAGATTGATGCCTACCAGATTACCTAATCTTAAATATATAAGACAATATTATCTCATTGAATAACAATGTTTTTTACTCAATAAATTTTTTTTAATGGAATCATCTGTGGTTTGAGTGGCTAGCATAACAGCTTTATATGCCCAAGGTCGAGTGTTCAAACCTGCAGGTGGCCCTAGGATTTTTTAAATGGTAGTAAAAAAATTCTTAGTTTTGCTGTCCTTTTGAGGGAACGTAAAAAAGTGGTTCCGAGCTTATGCGATGTCAGGTTCTCGTTAAAGATCTCTATAATAATAAAACCTGGATAGGCAAAATTTAGGACTCTCACAGTAACATCTTCCTATTAGCCACATCTGTTTAACGTGACGTTAAATAAACAACCTACAAAACTTTTAAACAAAACAAGTTTAAAAAATTACAGTGGGTTTGATGGTAACGTTTATCTTAATAATAATAATAGGCTTAGCGAACCCGAAGTTTCGATGCCGATACCACCAAATTCCGCCTACACAGACTCTTCTAATGTTCACCATTCAAGCCCAAGCTCCCGAGATCAGCTTTAACGCAATCCTCCCATCTCCGCTTCGGCCTACCTTTCGGACGCCTACCGGATCAGCAAATCTCTAATTTTCATCTTGCGCCATGATTCTCCTGAAGCAGTCCCCACCCGGAGACCCGAACGGGGGATTAGTTTACCTCCGGATAATGAGCGTTTTACCTCAGAGGAATCCATGACTTTTGGTGGTATTTTGTGAACTAAAATATGTGAGTAGGGCGTTCGAACCTACGTCACACCCTCCAGCAAGCCTGGAGAGTTTTTTAAACTTAAGAACAGTAATATTCATAATATGATCAAACTCCCTATATCGATGTAAAATTTAATGGGGTGTAGGTAAAATATGATAAAATTTAATATGATGTAGGTTTCATTCTGATTGAAATAGTATGACAAGGCTTAAATACCGATATTTCAAAATTTCTTTCTCTAAACTACCTTTAATTTTTTAGATTTTATATAATTGACCATAACATCTGATAAGCATTGCTAATAAACAGATAAATATATAAGTTGAGCGAATTTGAAAATCAACTAAAGGAGAAAACTGAAAAAAAAATTAATGAACAGTAATTAATATACATGTAAGATAAATCATTGGAAAGCTAAAGATTTTAGAAAAAATATCCGTATACACATAATTTTAAAAGTTAACGGAAGGTAATGAAAAGCCGATAAAGCTAACTGATTGTCGTAGATAATAATATAATAGAAATTTAATAAAACACATTTTTCTATTAAACCTTAATTTGAACCATTCCTTTATTTTCTTTATTGAACAATTTATTTTCTCTAAATGTTTTGAAAAATTCTTAAATAGATTATAACAACGATGGTAAGTGAAAGTCGTGTGTTGAGCCCACCAGATTTTTCTTTTTCCAATCTACAAAGTACTTTTTTCATCAAAATGAGCCTACCAGAAGAGGCACTTTATACCATGCATTTTGCACCTTTTTTAGATTTTCTCAAAAACGGTTCCGACGATTTTGATTAAACTCGCTATATCGATGTAGAATTTAATTGGCTTTAATATCATGTAGGTTTTATTTAGATAAAAATGGTCTGACAGGGCTTAAATGCCGATATTTTAAATTTTCTTCCTCTAAAGTACCTTTAATTTTGTAGATTCAATAATAATAACTAGATTATCTTGTTAACGCTGATGAAAAACTGGTAAATATATAGATTGAATAAATTCGATACCCAACTAAAGGAGAAAACAGAAAAAATATTTTTTAAATGCAATTTTTCGTTTTTGAACATAAGAGCAGTAATATACATGTATGATATACCGTTGGAAAGCTAAAGATTTTAGAAAAATTATCATCTCATACACAATCTTTTAAAAGTTAATGGAGAGTGATGAAATGAACATAAAACTTACTGATTATTTAAGATAATAATATAATAGGTTTTTGAATCAAACACATGTTTCTATAGAAATTTAATTTAATTTATTACTTTCACTTACTATATATAGTAAGGGGAAGTATTGCGATCGTGAAAATTTTCCAATTCCAGTTTTCAGCGGAAACACACGTTTTAGGAAGAAAATTTAAAATATCGGCATTTAAGCCCTGTCAGACTATTTCAATCAGAATAAATTCTACCTGATATTAAAGCCCATCAAATTTTACATCGATCTAGCGATTTTAATCAAAATCGTTTAAGCCGTTTTAGAGAAAGTTGTAAAAAGGTGCAAAATGCATGGTATAAAGTGGCTATTCTGGATAGCTGATTTTCATGAAAAATTTGTTGTAAGCTCTGGGGCGTCTTATTTTTTTTTTTTAAATAAAAGATGAACCATATCATCTGATTAGCATTGCTAAAAAATAGGTAAATATATGAGTCGAACGAATTCGATAACAAACTAAAGGATATACGTGTATAATATATCTTGGAATGCTAAAGATTTTAGAAAAAAAATTACCTTATACATACTATTGTCAAAGTTAACGGAGAGTGATGAAAAGCCGATAAAACAAACTGATTGTCGTAGATAATTCTATAATAGATTATGTAACAAAACACACGTTTTTTTTTAAATCCATTGTAAATAATTCTTTAACAATTTATTTTCGCTTCTAAATTTGTTTAAAAATACTTAAATTGATATAAATAACAGAGGTATGTGAAAGTCGTGTGTTGCGCGCACCAGATTATTTCGTAAATGAACGATTAATACTTTAAAAATTAAATGAATGATTCTTATCGTCATTTTTGGTTTTAGCTATTGCGAACCGCCATTTATAAATAATTCAGAAAAAAAAAACATTTTTAATACTAACTGATAGTTTGAGCTCACTATCATCAATTAAAAATAATAGTAATATTTTAGCCAATGTGCTAGAGGAGCATTTCTTAGCAATAAAAGATAAAAAACAAATAATATTTATTTGGATCAAGGCGCATGTAGGAATCCCCGAAAATGATGAGGTAGACCGGTTAGCAAAAACCACCGACACCCTAGATATTATTACAGACGCCCGACTGCCGTACTCAGACTATTTCCGTATGGTTAAGAAAGATTTATTAAAGAAGTGGTCAGAAGTTTATGGAGAGTCAAACACAGGAAGGATTTATAAATCGAACATACCAAGTATCCAGGACAAGCCGTGGTTTTATGAGATGAACCTACCCAAAGACATAGTCAAAAATTTCTCCCGACTCAGAACAAACCACGGTGTGTCCAATGTGTACCTGCACCGCATCGGGGTCCTCACTTCGTCCAAATGTGACAAATGCAGTAGAAATGAGACTCTGCAGCATATAATTCTGGAGTGCCCAGCGTATGAGACCCAGAAAAAGAAATTTCTGGAATTTTTAAATACCTACACTAAAGTAAATATATATGGACAATTACTGACTACAAGAAAATCTGAAGAAATTGGAAGAGTGACACAGTTCCTTAACTCTATTAAAAAATATATATAGGAAGAAACTAAAAATGGTGATAGCTACTCATGCTATAAATATTTAATAATGATGTGACGATTATCGGATCATTCGATTATTACAATCATTCGGATTAATCGATTATCGGATTAATCGGTGTGGATAATGGAATGCTCATGCGAACTGAACTGTTTAACGATAATCGAGGGATTATGAGGAGCTCCGATAATAAAACGGCCATTTTTTTTATTTTTTTTTTTACTCGTTACATAAATCGTCTCTCACAATGCATACTCATCATCGAAGTCCGATCATCCGATTATGAAGATCATTCGATTATGCCCACCCCTAGTAAGGAGAGCTCCAATGCCAAAAAGGGGGAAAAAAAAACCCTTCTAACATTATAAAATGGGTAGAAATCTTTATAACCGAATGAAGAAGTTTAAAATAATCAAATTACGGAATGATAGTGAATTCCGAATACTTTTGCCACTCACTGTATGTAAAGAGGATAATGGTCATCGACGGTTCAGTATAGGAACGATCCTAGGAAATGTTTGAGGGAAAAGACATTTTGAATGGGCAAAAATATGAGATATTATGATTATGTTAACTGATAATATAGTGTTTTACTTACAGGTGCATAGAAGAATTTAGTCTGGTAAACAATCTGATTGGCCTCAGCTACGACCAGCTTTAGTAGACACACAACAAGGAGCAGATACATGTCGTGCCGGCTCGAGTGTGACTAGTGAGATGAGAGCCACGCTTATCAATATGACCTTCAGCCCATTACGAAAGTTATTGTTTACGAATTTTATCGCATTTAAGATGACCATAGCATTATCCTCCAACTATCTGGGTCACTTAATTATTTTTTATTTTCCCTCGAAATCACTTTAACTTTAAAGTTAATTGCAGGAATGCTTTTGATATGTTGTTGATAAGTCTTTATTGCATTTCTCATAAACCATTGTTTATCAACACTCATATCAATTATATAATTTTAATCAATATAATATTTTATCAGTATTGATTTCGTTTCGATAATTTTTTCTCTTTTATAACAACAGCCGACACACAAGGTCATAAACACACTAATTTCTAATACTTATATAAATGTATCGATAATTTTTAAAAGTTCAATATTTGTTGGTTTAATTAAAAAAAAAAAAAAATCTGGTGCGGGCAAAACACAACTTTCACTTACCTTCGTTTTTAAAATCGATTAAAGAATTTCCAAATACAGTTAGAGATAAAAATGAGTGAAACCATTAAAGAATTAATATAGAAACATGTGTTTTATTAAAAACTCTATTATATTATTATCTAAAATAATCAGTTAGTTTTATCGGCTTTTCATCACTCTGTATTCAATTTTACAAGCTTGTGTATAAGATAATATATTTTCAAAATTCTTTCTCTTTCTCTCAAAAACAAAATTGGCGCTCTGTGCTTCATTGACAAGCCGCCAGGCTGCAGCACCGTCACCATAAATTTTCCTTTTCGGGAACCCAAAAAAACAATTAGTTATATCGGCTTTTCATCACTCTCTATTTACCTTTAAAAGTCCTTGAATCAGATAATATTTTTTCTAAAATCTTTAGCTATCCAATGGTATATTATACATCTATATTACTGTTCTTATTTTAAAAAACAAAAAATTGCATTAAAAAAATATTTTTTCAGTTTTCTCCTTTAGTTGTTTTCCTAATTCACTCAAGTTGCATATTTAGTTGCTATTTATCAATGCTAAAAAGATAATATAGTTATTTTTATAGAATCTACAAAGCTAAAGCTACTTTAGAGGAAGAAAATATCTGCATTTAAGCTCCATCAGACTACTTTAATCAGAATGAAACCTACATTATATTAAAGCCCATCAAATTTTACATCAATGTAGCGAGTTTAATCAAAATTGTTGGAGCCGTTTTTGAGAAAATCTTAAAAAGGTGCTAAATACAGAGGATAAAGTAGTACTTCCGGTCAGACGATTTTAGTTAAGAAGTTGCTGTAACATCTCGAGCGTAAAGTAGTCTTAAATGTGAAATTTCAGTTCTGTACGACTTTTCGTTTTTGGGCTAGAGTTACCTCTCACAGACACACGGACCCAAGGATACACAGACCATTTTGCGGGACTTGGTTATTTGGACTCAGGGGAACCTAAAACGTGTATTTCCGTTGAAAACTGGAATTCAAAAATTTTCACGATCGCAATACTTTCCCTTACTATATATTTTATATGTAGGTAAGTGAAATTAAAAATTATAAACGTTTTTTTTTTAAAAACTGATACTAGGTTAGAGCATCAAAATTTGATTTGGCAAAAATGTATCGAGGTTAATCATGTAATTTTGTTTGTTCGTTTATTCATTTGACGTCAATTTCAGCTCATTTTGTTTTATCAGACAATGTTTTTGAAAACCTAGATTTTAGTAAAAAAAAAAATAAGTGAATTAGTTGTCCCAAGTTGAGATTTCTAAAATGTATTATATCCACTTTTTACAACTTTACAGGAAATGCAAATTTATTTATTACTGGATCAATTTAGTTAATGCTTTTTAATTACTGAAAAATAATTATTTAATTGCTTAAACGGTAATATAATAAAATAAACAATTATGTTGAATTTTTTTCAATAAACTGTTACTGTGAAGCTTGGCGACGCTGGCTCTCATAACTTCAGTAAATCGTTTAAGGTTGAATAATCAATCTCATGGCAATCCCTACCGAAGTTTGGCTCTGATTTAATAAGTTTTTTTTTTTTTTTTTTGTTCGGGAACAAGGAGAGTTGAGAACATTGCTTGATTAATAATAAGCGAGCAAAGTTAGTTCGTGCATTAGTCAGAGGCCAGCGGTTCCCAGGGCTGTGTCCAATTCTCCAACTGACGGAATGGACGACGCTAAAGACTTCGATTACATCAATAGCACATATTGGAAAATGTTCAGCTACTCCCATCTCAACGTTTTCTTAGACAAACATCCTACAGGAGGCGTCTCTTTCTGGAAACTAAAAAGATACGTCACCTACTTCTTCTTGTTCCTCTACTTCCCGGTCTGGCTCGTCATCGAAGTGTCCGGGATGTTCCTGGGCCGGAAGGGAGACCTGGCTCAGGTGGCGTTCGACTTGAGCTATGTCGCTCATATAGTTCAGCTTGTGCTAAAGATGGGCTATTTCCTCTATTATATAGAGGATATCCGTTCCCTCTGCCTACGTTTCGAGCACTTCCATACTTCGAAACACAGACCCGTCTTCTCGAGAAGACTCCTCGGGGAGAGAGGTCAGTTCCTGAGAAGGTTGGCCAGCACCTATTACACGGTTATCTACATGAACTTCCTGTTCTGGATCATCACCCCTCTCTTCATCCAGCCCATCATATACGGCCTAACTGAGGTCGGCTTCATCGCTTCTTCCGGTCCCCAGAACATCATACCAAAGTTCTTTCCTGTCAGGTATCCCTTCGACGAGACGTCAACAAGGAATCGCATCATCATCGCATGCATGGAGTTCACCGTCCTTTCTGCAGGGTTCACTTATTTCATTCCGATTGATCAGTTCTTCGTATCGGTAATCGTCATGATATGTTCGGAGATCGATGTGATCTGTAAATCGGTAATGGCTTCTAAAGAGCTGGCGAGAGAGTTGGACAGGGATTACAGCCTTCTGTTAGGATCGGAAGACACCAGGGCTAGGATTGACTTAAAACTGTTCATAGAAGATCACCAAAGAGCCCTCAGGTAATTAATTAGTGATATTCCTAACTATTTAGACTCATCATATGATTTTTATTCTGCCGCATCAGGTAGATAGGTTATTGAAATCTATTCACAATTCTCTTGTGCAGGTTTCATGATCTTTTGAGTATTGAGGCTATAGGAGAAGGTGAAATCTAAATAAAACTTCGATATTTCCCAAATTACCCGAAAATCCACCTCTATCCTCAGACAGCTCCTACCTTTGCGTTACTCTTTTTCTAGAAGTTCCTGTCATCTCGAAGTGTCTTCTCTCATACTCTTCCACTTTGACTATGGATGCCTAGTACATGAGGGCTCCAGTGGTGAAAACGTGATGAGTCTTAAAAGATTAATGAACAGGTTTATAAGATTTATGTACGGCCTCTCCAGAGAGTCACACGTTTATCACTGGTATTCTGGTCAAAGGTGGCTCTATGCCGAACCCCCCAAAAAATACCTATTTGGCATCTTTCTATTCCAATCCTTGCGAACCAGAAAACCTTCAAATATTTTCGACCTCCTCCTTGCACTCCCTGAATACAAGATTTATCATCCGTGCAACCATGCTTTGGTACTTTATACTCATCTCCCTTCGTAAAGTGTCATCCCTAACCACTTTCAAACACTAGTTTTTTATCCAGCTCCTAAAAAATCAATCTTCTTCACATATGTGATAAATCCTATTTTTGATAATACATAACTAAAATCATTCGATGTTATATGTTTTTATTTAGATCTTTTAGTTATATTAATTTTTTTAAATTAATTATTGGACTAAACAATCATGTATCAAATGAAGCCAGTTGATTAATTGTGCAACGTTTCAAACCACGCTGCGGATCGTGAATGCTTCCAGGCAATGGTAAAGTAGCTTTGTTTTTCCAGTAGGTAATTCATAGGTGGGTACACGTACGTTGTGGGGCTGAAATGACCATTTTTAATTTTTTTTAAATAAAATCAATTTTTTTTTCAAAATTACTATTAAGGAATTACTGTGTTTGTATGTTATAATAAGAATTACACCTTCTACTCCCCTCTACCAAATGATTATACTTGCCAAAAAAGATACGTTAAATTTTCTCCGAACCATTTCCAGTGGTAGAGTCTATAAGCGGTGGTTCGACATGTTTCGGTGAGGCTGTGCTATTGGTGTTTGTAACTGTGTTACAGACCATAATATTTTGAGGAGGTAGCGTTCATGATTTTAGTTTAAGACTAATTAGATTGAAAATATCGGTTATTTTTCCAAATACTATACATAACTTGACGTAATATATGTTAAGTACTTGCTTTTTTATTATTTTTCTTTTATACTTGTATTTTTTAGGGTGGAAGGTTCGTCTCTCATGGCTCATTCTACTAAAAAAAAAAAAAAAAATGCTTTTATTTATATTCTTAACTAGATGCAACGGATCGGCAATGATCTAAAACTATTTATTTATTTATTAAACCATTATTTATTATTAAACCATTATTATTAAACCAATTGGACTTCCTCTGCACATTGTTTATTATTCTTATAGGACGAAATGTCCTACTATAAAAAATATTTTTTATTTCAAAACAGGTAATCAGTTGATGAAGGAACAGTAGCAATACTTTTTATTTGTTTCAAGGTACATAAGTTAATTAACTGTGATAAATAACGAAAAAAGAGACGAAAGGAAAAAACTGAGGAGCGCACGAAAACAATAGAGACAAAAGAAAACAGCCGGTGAAAGGTCAAAGTGGATTTGCCACTGAAGAATTAAATAATGCTTCTACAATACACGACTTTTACTTACCTCGGCTGTTAAAATCAATTTAAGAACTAATAAATAAACGTAAAGATAAGAAAATTTACAAGTTAATTTAAAATAAAATAATCTGGTGCGGGAAACACACGATTTTTACTTACCTCAGCTGTTAAAATCAATTTAAAAACTATTAAATATACTTCAATTTGAAAAATATTATAAGTTAATTTCAATAAATCGTGTATTCATTATCGTTGGAAACATATGATTTAGATTAAATAATAGAACTATATTAAATTGTTAACCAGTAATAAGTTTATTCTCTATTCGTCACTTTATATTAATTCGTACAACTTTACAACAAAGATAATGTTTTTTTTCTAAAATCTTTAGCTTTCCAGCGCTATATTATACATCTATATTCATTAAAAAAATATGTTTGCACTTTTCTCTTTCTGTTGAATATCGAATTCGTTCAACTTGTATATTTAGCCGTCCTTTATCAATGCCATTCAGTTGATACGATTAATGTTTTGGAATGTAAAAATGATAGGTACTTCAAAGTAAGAAAACGTAAAATATCGGCATTTAAGCAATGTCAGACTATTTGAATCACAATGAAACCTAAACCATAGTAAAAACCCATTAAATTTTACATCGATATAGCGAGTTTAATCAAAATTGTAAAACGGTGTAAAATGCATGGTATAAAGTGGCTCTTCTGGTTAGCCGGTTCAAATGAAAAAGTTGCTGTAACATCTTGGGCGTATAGTTGTCTTAAAAATGGAATTTCAGTTTCGTACGATATTTCGTTTTCGCGCTATACTTACCACTCACACACACACACATAGACCTCTTTGCGGGACTTGGTCATTTGGACCCAGGGAACCCTAAAACGGGTATATCCGTTGAAAACTGGAATACTTTCCTTTACTTTATATTTCATATAGGTAAGTAAAAGTAAAATTTAGGTAACTAAAAATTCATCATTCACCATTAACCTTTAAAATTACGTGTATTAGATAATATTTTTTCTAAATCCTTTAGCTATCCAACGGTATATTATACATCTATATTACTATTATTGTGTTCAAAAACACAAAAATTGTATAAAAAAAAATATGTTTGAACTTTTTTTCCTTTAGTTGGTTATGAAGTTCATTGAACTTAAATATTTAGCGGGCTTTTATCAATGCTAACAAGATGATATGGTTCATCTTTTAATAAGATACTTTAAAAAAAAAAAAAAAATAAGACGCCCCAGAGCTTACAACAAATTTTTCATCAGAATAGCCACTTTATACCATGCATTTTGCAGCTTTTTACAATTTTCTCTAAAACGGCTTAAACGATTTTGATTAAAATCGCTAGATCGATGTAAAATTTGATGGGCTTTAATATCAGGTAGAATTTATTCTGATTGAAATAGTCTGACAGGGCTTAAATGCCGATATTTTAAATTTTCTTCCTCTAAAATACCTTTAATTTTGTAGATTCTATAAAAATAACCATATTATCTTGTTAGCATTGATAAACAACAACTGAAGATGCAAGTTGAGCGAATTTGAAAAACAAGTAAAGGAGAAAACTGAAAAAATATGTTTTTAATGCAATTTTTCTTTTTTGAACATAAGACCAGTAATTGATCATATAGGATTTGGATTCAAATCTTGACGGTCATTTGTATAATCAAAAAAAAAAAAAAAAAAAAAAAAAAAAAAAAAAAAAAAAAAAAAAAAAAAAAAAAAAAAAAAAAAAAAAACCTGTGCCACTACAACCCATGAAGAGTCTTGAGCTCAGTAGATATATAGATTAGTACTGTTCCTAGGCCAAAGGCTGTGCAATGAGGTGATTTGGCCGAGATCACGCTCAGCCGCCGGATTTTTTCCCAATGTTATTGGGTACCCACTTTATAGAGGCTGGGTCTGCCCCAGGAGGGTCTCCATACCCGGGATTCGAACCCAGGACACGGATCACAGTAGACTAGTGCTCTATCCTCTAGACCACGCCGCGCCAATAAGATACTTTAGAGGGAAAAAAAATCGTCATTAAAAAAAAAAAGCCCTGTCATACTGTTTCAATCAGACTGAAACCTAAATTGTATTACTTTCCTTTAAATTTTACATCGATGTACAGGGTTTAATTAAAATCGTAAGAACGGTTATTG
>JAJSOM010000194.1:0-17278 GCA_023052935.1 Piezodorus guildinii
TGTGGCGGGTGCTGCGCCTAGCAGGCGTTTTCGGAAGCTTTAGGGGCTGTGAGGCAGTTATGGCGGATTTAAACTCGAATCCGAATGGGTTTTAAAGGGAGATTGGGTTTTAATTTTCTTGGAAACAGCTTTGTAACCGCTTCCAGACAACGGGAAAAAGTAAAATGTAAATGGGGAATCTCCAGGTGGGTTGAAAACCATAAAACAAAAATGGTGTGCATATATATATTTATAAATAATCTGTCTCGAATAGTGAGTGATAGGTGGGTTATTATTACCTCTAGTTTTCCTTTTTCTTTTTGAATAAGTTTGATACTTAGCCTTAGCATCGAATAAACGGCATTTATTGAAAATTTGGTGTGGCCTAATGAATTTGATCAGTGCTTCTTTTTCTTAGATTCTTTTGAGCGATGTCTCCTAGGCTATATCCCATTGAAATTTTCCAAGTTTATATCGGATTAAGTATCGCAAAAAAAATGAATCTTAAAAATCGAATCGATGAAATTCCGAAATATCCTGTTGAATATTCTTTGTGCTACTATGAGCCCGACTGAAGATAATTATAAAATGTAATAAAAATGACTTGAAAGTGCTCACGGCTACAGATGGAAGGGCGGATGGACTTTTTATTTTGATAACGGCCAAGAGGAGCAAGTAAAGTAATAAGGGTAAAACAGATATTAAAAAAATAAAATAAGAGGGCAAAAAGGTACCAACAGCACGCGGTTTTCCCAGGCGGTCACCCATCCAAGTACTAACCACGCCCGACGTTGCTTAACTTCGGTGATCGGACGAGAACCGGTGTGTTCAACGTGGTATGGCCGTTGGCGAAGGAGTATCTCTCTCCCTGCTACTTGTCCACCTAAGTCGGTCGCTTACCCTAAAAGTGCTCATTATATTAGGGCTATACCTCTTGTAAAATGGCTGGCTTTTTATAGGAAGGATGAAGACCGGCGAGGTAAAAAGATGGTGTATGGTTTATGGTGGAGGATTATGTGGTTAAATAGGAGTAGGGGATTGCATTTTAATAAAGATCCATAAAATTATTATTATCATTATTATTACATGTTGAAAGAGGAGATGGATTATATATATATATAATATATATACATTTTCAGTCGGTGGGATCAAGAATATTATACATTTTATAGCCTTCATTGTTTGTCGGCTATGATATCTTTATTCGAAATACATATAAGGCTTATCGTTAGATGGTAATATTATAGAAGGGCACTATTGGGGAATTTTTTTTCCCTTTCCCGACTGATAGTTTTAGATAGGAGCCTCTGTGGTTCGAGTTCCATTATCTCTCTTTGTCTATAATTTCCTTTTGTTAAATTTTCTTTCCGTCTTTGAAATACCCAATGAGGGGGGATTTTTTGATTCCCAATTTTAAAAAAAGGTTTTATATTTTTAATTTGAAGAGCAAATTTTAAAAAGCCTTTTTAAGGGATTTTGGGGGGGGCCAAAAATTTTTGTTTTTTGGGTTTTTAATTTTTGGGAAAATTTTTAAATTTTTGGGTGGGTTTTCCTTTGGAAACCAGGGGGGGGAAATTTTTAAATAAATAATTTTAAAAAAATTTTTTTTTTTTAAAAAAGAAATAAAAATTTTTTTCTTTTAAAACCCCAAAATTTGGGGGCTTTTTCTTTTCAAAAAAATTTGAATTTCTCCTTTAAAGGCTATTTTAAAATTTTTTTTTTTTATATTTTTTTTAGATTTTTTAAAAAAAATTTTTTGATTTTGTTATTCATAATTAAATTTTAATTTGAATGAAAAACCGGGGGGGTTCTGTGCCCCTAGAGGCGCGGGAAATTAGGGGGGGAAGTTTTGGCATTTTTAAAAACCGGTCTTTTTTTTTGGGGTTTGGGAAGGAAAAGCTTTGTAAACCCCTTAAAAAAAAAAAGAAAAGTAAAGGGGTTCCCCCGGGGGTTAAAAAAAAAACCCAAAAAAGGGGAATTTTTTTTTTAAAAAACCCAAATGGGTTTTTGGTTTTTTTCCCAGTTTTTCTTTTTCTTTTTTTTTGTTTGTATTGCTTACTAAAAATTTTAAAAGGGATTTTTGAAAATTTTTTGGGGGGGGAAAAAAATTTTTTTGGGGGTTTTTTTTTTTTTTTAATTTTTGGATTTTTAAATTTTAAATTTTATTTAATAAAATTAAAAAAAATTTTAAAAATAAAATAAAAAAAAAAAAAAAAAAAAAAAAAAAAAAAAAAAAAAAAAAAAAAAAAAAAAAAAAAAAAAAAAAAAAAAAAAAAAAAAAAAAAAAAAAAAAAAAAAAAAAAAAAAAAAAAAAAAAAAAAAAAAAAAAAAAAAAAAAAAAAAAAAAAAAAAAAAAAAAAAAAAAAAAAAAAAAAAAAAAAAAAAAAAAAAAAAAAAAAAAAAAAAAAAAAAAAAAAAAAAAAAAAAAAAAAAAAAAAAAAAAAAAAAAAAAAAAAAAAAAAAAAAAAAAAAAAAAAAAAAAAAAAAAAAAAAAAAAAAAAAAAAAAAAAAAAAAAAAAAAAAAAAAAAAAAAAAAAAAAAAAAAAAAAAAAAAAAAAAAAAAAAAAAAAAAAAAAAAAAAAAAAAAAAAAAAAAAAAAAAAAAAAAAAAAAAAAAAAAAAAAAAAAAAAAAAAAAAAAAAAAAAAAAAAAAAAAAAAAAAAAAAAAAAAAAAAAAAAAAAAAAAAAAAAAAAAAAAAAAAAAAAAAAAAAAAAAAAAAAAAAAAAAAAAAAAAAAAAAAAAAAAAAAAAAAAAAAAAAAAAAAAAAAAAAAAAAAAAAAAAAAAAAAAAAAAAAAAAAAAAAAAAAAAAAAAAAAAAAAAAAAAAAAAAAAAAAAAAAAAAAAAAAAAAAAAAAAAAAAAAAAAAAAAAAAAAAAAAAAAAAAAAAAAAAAAAAAAAAAAAAAAAAAAAAAAAAAAAAAAAAAAAAAAAAAAAAAAAAAAAAAAAAAAAAAAAAAAAAAAAAAAAAAAAAAAAAAAAAAAAAAAAAAAAAAAAAAAAAAAAAAAAAAAAAAAAAAAAAAAAAAAAAAAAAAAAAAAAAAAAAAAAAAAAAAAAAAAAAAAAAAAAAAAAAAAAAAAAAAAAAAAAAAAAAAAAAAAAAAAAAAAAAAAAAAAAAAAAAAAAAAAAAAAAAAAAAAAAAAAAAAAAAAAAAAAAAAAAAAAAAAAAAAAAAAAAAAAAAAAAAAAAAAAAAAAAAAAAAAAAAAAAAAAAAAAAAAAAAAAAAAAAAAAAAAAAAAAAAAAAAAAAAAAAAAAAAAAAAAAAAAAAAAAAAAAAAAAAAAAAAAAAAAAAAAAAAAAAAAAAAAAAAAAAAAAAAAAAAAAAAAAAAAAAAAAAAAAAAAAAAAAAAAAAAAAAAAAAAAAAAAAAAAAAAAAAAAAAAAAAAAAAAAAAAAAAAAAAAAAAAAAAAAAAAAAAAAAAAAAAAAAAAAAAAAAAAAAAAAAAAAAAAAAAAAAAAAAAAAAAAAAAAAAAAAAAAAAAAAAAAAAAAAAAAAAAAAAAAAAAAAAAAAAAAAAAAAAAAAAAAAAAAAAAAAAAAAAAAAAAAAAAAAAAAAAAAAAAAAAAAAAAAAAAAAAAAAAAAAAAAAAAAAAAAAAAAAAAAAAAAAAAAAAAAAAAAAAAAAAAAAAAAAAAAAAAAAAAAAAAAAAAAAAAAAAAAAAAAAAAAAAAAAAAAAAAAAAAAAAAAAAAAAAAAAAAAAAAAAAAAAAAAAAAAAAAAAAAAAAAAAAAAAAAAAAAAAAAAAAAAAAAAAAAAAAAAAAAAAAAAAAAAAAAATTTTTTTTTTTTTTTTTTTTTTTTTTTTTTTTTTTTTTTTTTTTTTTTTTTTTTTTTTTTTTTTTTTTTTTTTTTTTTTTTTTTTTTTTTTTTTTTTTTTTTTTTTTTTTTTTTTTTTTTTTTTTTTTTTTTTTTTTTTTTTTTTTTTTTTTTTTTTTTTTTTTTTTTTTTTTTTTTTTTTTTTTTTTTTTTTTTTTTTTTTTTTTTTTTTTTTTTTTTTTTTTTTTTTTTTTTTTTTTTTTTTTTTTTTTTTTTTTTTTTTTTTTTTTTTTTTTTTTTTTTTTTTTTTTTTTTTTTTTTTTTTTTTTTTTTTTTTTTTTTTTTTTTTTTTTTTTTTTTTTTTTTTTTTTTTTTTTTTTTTTTTTTTTTTTTTTTTTTTTTTTTTTTTTTTTTTTTTTTTTTTTTTTTTTTTTTTTTTTTTTTTTTTTTTTTTTTTTTTTTTTTTTTTTTTTTTTTTTTTTTTTTTTTTTTTTTTTTTTTTTTTTTTTTTTTTTTTTTTTTTTTTTTTTTTTTTTTTTTTTTTTTTTTTTTTTTTTTTTTTTTTTTTTTTTTTTTTTTTTTTTTTTTTTTTTTTTTTTTTTTTTTTTTTTTTTTTTTTTTTTTTTTTTTTTTTTTTTTTTTTTTTTTTTTTTTTTTTTTTTTTTTTTTTTTTTTTTTTTTTTTTTTTTTTTTTTTTTTTTTTTTTTTTTTTTTTTTTTTTTTTTTTTTTTTTTTTTTTTTTTTTTTTTTTTTTTTTTTTTTTTTTTTTTTTTTTTTTTTTTTTTTTTTTTTTTTTTTTTTTTTTTTTTTTTTTTTTTTTTTTTTTTTTTTTTTTTTTTTTTTTTTTTTTTTTTTTTTTTTTTTTTTTTTTTTTTTTTTTTTTTTTTTTTTTTTTTTTTTTTTTTTTTTTTTTTTTTTTTTTTTTTTTTTTTTTTTTTTTTTTTTTTTTTTTTTTTTTTTTTTTTTTTTTTTTTTTTTTTTTTTTTTTTTTTTTTTTTTTTTTTTTTTTTTTTTTTTTTTTTTTTTTTTTTTTTTTTTTTTTTTTTTTTTTTTTTTTTTTTTTTTTTTTTTTTTTTTTTTTTTTTTTTTTTTTTTTTTTTTTTTTTTTTTTTTTTTTTTTTTTTTTTTTTTTTTTTTTTTTTTTTTTTTTTTTTTTTTTTTTTTTTTTTTTTTTTTTTTTTTTTTTTTTTTTTTTTTTTTTTTTTTTTTTTTTTTTTTTTTTTTTTTTTTTTTTTTTTTTTTTTTTTTTTTTTTTTTTTTTTTTTTTTTTTTTTTTTTTTTTTTTTTTTTTTTTTTTTTTTTTTTTTTTTTTTTTTTTTTTTTTTTTTTTTTTTTTTTTTTTTTTTTTTTTTTTTTTTTTTTTTTTTTTTTTTTTTTTTTTTTTTTTTTTTTTTTTTTTTTTTTTTTTTTTTTTTTTTTTTTTTTTTTTTTTTTTTTTTTTTTTTTTTTTTTTTTTTTTTTTTTTTTTTTTTTTTTTTTTTTTTTTTTTTTTTTTTTTTTTTTTTTTTTTTTTTTTTTTTTTTTTTTTTTTTTTTTTTTTTTTTTTTTTTTTTTTTTTTTTTTTTTTTTTTTTTTTTTTTTTTTTTTTTTTTTTTTTTTTTTTTTTTTTTTTTTTTTTTTTTTTTTTTTTTTTTTTTTTTTTTTTTTTTTTTTTTTTTTTTTTTTTTTTTTTTTTTTTTTTTTTTTTTTTTTTTTTTTTTTTTTTTTTTTTTTTTTTTTTTTTTTTTTTTTTTTTTTTTTTTTTTTTTTTTTTTTTTTTTTTTTTTTTTTTTTTTTTTTTTTTTTTTTTTTTTTTTTTTTTTTTTTTTTTTTTTTTTTTTTTTTTTTTTTTTTTTTTTTTTTTTTTTTTTTTTTTTTTTTTTTTTTTTTTTTTTTTTTTTTTTTTTTTTTTTTTTTTTTTTTTTTTTTTTTTTTTTTTTTTTTTTTTTTTTTTTTTTTTTTTTTTTTTTTTTTTTTTTTTTTTTTTTTTTTTTTTTTTTTTTTTTTTTTTTTTTTTTTTTTTTTTTTTTTTTTTTTTTTTTTTTTTTTTTTTTTTTTTTTTTTTTTTTTTTTTTTTTTTTTTTTTTTTTTTTTTTTTTTTTTTTTTTTTTTTTTTTTTTTTTTTTTTTTTTTTTTTTTTTTTTTTTTTTTTTTTTTTTTTTTTTTTTTTTTTTTTTTTTTTTTTTTTTTTTTTTTTTTTTTTTTTTTTTTTTTTTTTTTTTTTTTTTTTTTTTTTTTTTTTTTTTTTTTTTTTTTTTTTTTTTTTTTTTTTTTTTTTTTTTTTTTTTTTTTTTTTTTTTTTTTTTTTTTTTTTTTTTTTTTTTTTTTTTTTTAAAGAGGGTGGAAAAAAATTATATATAAAATAAAAATATATACATTTTCAGTCGGTGGGACAAAAATATTATACATTTTATGCCTTTTTGTTTGTCGGGTATGATATCTTTATTCGAAAAACATATAAAGGGTTATCGTTTGATGGTAATATTATAGAAGGGCACTATTGGGGAATTTTTTTTCCCTTTCCCGACTGATAGTTTTAGATAGGAGCCTCTGTGGTTCGAGTTCCATTAAACTCTCTTTGTCTATAATTTCCTTTTGTTAAATTTTCTTTCCGTCTTTGAAAAACCCAATGAGGGAGGCGTTTTCTTCTAGTCGGCTAAGTATTTAAAAGTTTGGATTTGATGAGGGTATAATTGGAAGGTTTGAGAGAGCTTATGTATATAAGCCTATGGAAGAGTGAGAATGTCCGGAGGAGTGCCAATATGTTTGATTTATGTCGATTGTTTGACTCTTCATGATGTATGATTCTTTAGAATATTTGGAAAGATGAGAGTTTAGCCTTTGGAAAACCAAGAGGGGCATGAATATATCATCATAGTGAAATGTGGAATAATTAAGAAATAAAAATTTTTCTTTTTGGGTCAAATGAGGGTAGGCTGGCAAAAATTATTGCATATTCTCAATTCCCACGGCTGGTTTTTTCATATTCTTTTTTACTATTTGTAAAGTAAGTCATTTTAAAGGATAAATAGCAGTTTTTAATAGGGATTTTGTGTCATTTCTATAAGATATATTTTGTAATTTTATGATGGGTTTGAAGGTAGAAAGCATGGGGGTGTGGCGGGTGCTGCGCCTAGCAGGCGTTTTCGGAAGCTCTAGGGGCTGTGAGGCAGTTTATGGCGGATTTAAACTCGAATCCGAATCGGTTAAAGGGGAAGATTGGGTTTTAATTTTCTTGGAAAAGCTTTGTAACCGCTTCCAGACAAAGGGAAAAGTAAATGTAAATGGGGAATCTCCAGGTGGGTTGAAAACCATAAAACAAAACATGGTGTTTTCATATATATATTTATAAATAATCTGTCTCGAATAGTGATAGGTGGGTTATTATTACCTCTAGTTTTCCTTTTTCTTTTTGAATAAGTTTGATACTTAGCCTTAGCATCGAATAAACGGCATTTATTTTAAAATTTGGTGTGGCCTAATGAATTTGATCAGTGCTTCTTTTTCTTAGATTCTTTTGACGATGTCTCCTAGGCTATATCCCATTGAAATTTTCCAAGTTTATATCGGATTTAAGTATCGCAAAAAAAAATGAAATTTTTTTTTTTACTTTAAATTCTTTGATTACCACCTGAAATAATAAAATGAAAATAAAAGAAATTTTGGGTCAATAAGAAACATGGCTTTTTTTATAGGCCAAGAGGAGAAAAAAGAAAGGGTTACCTATTATAAAAGAGTGGATAATTTCCAAAGGAGGGTTTTCCACCAACTCCCTCTTCAGCCTGCTTAACTTTCTGGCAGAGAGTGTTTTTCCATGGTCATTGGGTTGGGAAGGGTACCTTTGTATTTTTCGTAAAGTTTGTAGTTTCCCTAAAAAGCTCATTTATAGGTTACCTCTTAAAAGGTCAGGAATGTAAAGTTAATGTTTTGTAGGTTTTTGGTAATTGGTTAAAACGGGGTTTTAATAAAGATTTAATTTTATTTATTTTTTACTGTAATAGGGGATGGTAATTCCAAAAAAAAAAATTTCAGTGGGGTAAGAAAATTATTTAATTTTTGTTTAAGTTTGTTTTGGATGAAATTTTTTGAAAAAGGTTTTTTAAAGAAATTAGTCCCTTTGGTTTTTTTCCCCTTTTTTGGTTAATAGCGCCCCAAATCCCTTTCTTCTTTTTCAAACGTTAAACCAAATCCAATGAAGGGCGTTTTTTCTGTGAATTTTGGTGTTTTAAAAAAGTTTGGGTTTGTGAGGTTAAAATTAAAGGTGAAGGGGTTGTATTAATTAAATGGAATTTTTCCGAGGAAAGTGCCCTTATTTTTATTTAGTGTTGTTTGGGTCTCTGAGGTGGGGTTCATTTTATTTTTGGAAAAATGGGTTTAAACCTTTGGAATAAAGGGGGGTGAATATTCATAGTTAAATTAAATGTAATAAAACGGACCGAGGGACTGGGAAAAATTTGGGTACCTCCCCCGGGTGGATAAATTTTTTTTCATGGAAATAAATCATTTAAGGAAAAAAATCTTTTTGAAAAGAAAGAATTTAATGAGGGTGTAGGTAGGCGGGAGGTGTCTTGAGGGGTTTGGGAAGCCGGGTTGGGTTTTCCAAAACTCTTCCCAAGGTTTAAAGAAGTGGGAATTTCGGCCCGTTTGTATAACCCCTTCCGCTCAAGGGGAAAGAATGTAGATGATCTCCATTGGGGGTAATTGGGTGCAAATTATATTTTTAATAATTGTTGAATTGGTGATGTGTTGTTATTATTATCAAAAATCTTTTTTTGTATAAGTTGAAAATTTTAGCATACGGAATAAAGGGTTTTTTGGTGGTATGAAGCAGTGTTTTTTCCCTTGTTTTTGGAATCTTTGGTAATATTGAAATTTCCAATTGAACGGAAATTGTTGCCCATATGAACTTAAAATTGAATCAGAAACCAGATTTTCCCGGGAATTTCTGGATAACCCACGGTTTTAATTAAAAAGTTCGTGTCCAGGCTCTTTTAAAGGGGGAACTTTATTTGTTCGCCGAGGGGCAAGGGGTTAAGGGAAAAGAATTTAATTAAAAGGGGAAAAAAGGGCCCCAGAGGGGTTTTAAGTACCCCCCAAAATTTTAACCAGCCCCAGTTTTTTAATTCGGTGTGGTGAGATAGAAGGTGTTTCCGGGAACGTTCGGGAATTTTTCTCCGTCCGCCAATGGCCCCAAAAGGAAAAGGGTTCTCTTTCAGGGGTTTTAAGGATCCCGAGGCTTGGGGATGGTTTATAGGTTTTGGTTAAAAGGTGAGTTCATAAAAAAATTATAAAATTTTTATTATAATTTTCTTTTAAATTTAATTTTAGTTTATTGTTTTATCTTTAAATTTTGTCTGATGGAATCGTTTTGCCTTATTTTCCGGCTTTTCTTTTTTCGAAAATCCCCCTGGTACTTGTGGTAAATTGGAAGGGCCCTTTTAATTTTTTTTCTTTCCCCCTGGGAATTTTTATAGGACCCTTTGGGCGGTCCTTTTGCTTTTGTCTAACCTTTGTTAAATTTTCTTCCTTTTTAAATACCCCAAAAGGGATGGAGAGCGGGAAGTAAAATTTAGAAGGTTATAAAGATTTAATCCATTTATGCCATTGGGGTGAGAGATGTGTGATTTTTGTAAGTGGTTTCTTCAATAGTTCTTGAAATGAAAGAGAAGATGGAAACCAGAGGGGAAAATTTTCTATTAAAATTTGGTTAAGTTAATTTTGGACCATTAGGTTTTGGAAAAAATTCATAAATTCCCCGGTGGTTTACTCTTCTAATTTTGGAAAGTAGGTATTTTGGATAATCGTTTTACTTTTGGAAAATTCTAAAGAATATTTTTAATTTTTCCCTTGGGTTGAATAAAAGATAATGGGGGTCTGGTAGCATTTTTAAAGCCTACCCGGAAAGCAGTTATGGCGGATTTAAACTCGAATCCGAAACGGTTAAAGGGAAGATTGGGTTTTAATTTTCTTGGAAAAAGCTTTGTAACCGCCCTTTCCCGACAACGGGAAAATAAAATGTAAATGGGGAATCTCCAGGTGGGTTGAAAACCATAAAACAAAACATGGTGTGCAATTTTAAAATATTTATAAATAATCTGTCTCGAATAGTGAGTGATAGGTGGGTTATTATTACCTCTAGTTTTCCTTTTTCTTTTTGAAAAAGTTTTTATACTTAGCCTTAGCATCGAATAAACGGCATTTATTGAAAATTTGGTGTGGGGGCCCAATGAATTTGATCAGTGTTCTTTTTCTTAGATTCTTTTTTACCCATGTCTCCTAGGCATATCCCATTGAAATTTTCAGTTTATAAACGGATTAAAATATCGCAAAAAAATGAATCTTAAAAATCGAATCGATGAAATTCCGAAATATCCTGTTGAATATTCTTTGTGCTACTATGAAACCCGACTGAAGATAATTATAAAATGTAATAAAAATGACTTGAAAGTGCTCACGGTACAGATGGAAGGGCGGATGGGCTTTTTATTTTTATAACGGCCAAGAGGGGCAAGTAAAGTAATAAGGGTAAAACAGATATTAAAAAAATAAAATAAGAGGGAAAAAGGTACCAACAGCACGCGGTTTTCCCAGGCGGTCACCCCTCCAAGTACTAACCACGCCCGACGTTGCTTAACTTCGGTGATCGGGGCGAGAAAACCCGTGTGTTCAACGTGGTATGGCCTTGGCGAAGGAGTATCTCTCTCCCTGCTACTTGTCCCCTAAGTCGGTCGCTTACCCTAAAAGTGCTCATTATATTAGGGCTATACCTCTTGTAAAATGGCGGCTTTTTATAGGAAGGATGAAGACCGGCGAGGTAAAAAGATGGTGTATGGTTTATGGGGGGGATTATGTGGTTAAATAGGGGTAGGGGATTGCATTTTAATAAAGATCCATAAAATTATTATTATCATTATTATTACATGTTGAAAGAGGAATGGAAAAAAATATATATATATATATAAAATATATATATATATATATATATAATATTAAAATACTTTTCAGGGCGGTGGGATCAAGAATATTATAACATTTTATAGCCTTCATTGTTTTTTCGGCTATGATATCTTTATTCGAATTACATATAAGGCTTATCGTTAGATGGTAATATTATAGAAGGGCACTATTGGGGGAATTTTTTTTTTCCCTTTCCCGACTGATATTTTAGATAGGAGCCTCCCGTGGTTCGAGTTCCATTATCTCTCTTTGTCTATAATTTCCTTTTGTTAAATTTTCTTTCCGTCTTTGAAATACAATGAGGGGGGGCGTTTTCTTCTGAGTCGGTAATATTTAAAAAATTTGGATTTGATGAGGGTATAATTGGAAGGTTTGAGAGAGCTATGTATAAAAAGCCTTTGGAAGAGTGAGAATGTCCGAGGAGTGCCCCAAAATGTTTGATTTATGTCGATTGTTTGACTCTTCATGATGTATTTATTCTTTAAATATTTGGAAAGATGAGAGTTTAGCCTTTGGAAATCCAAGAGGGGCATGAATATATCTTTATAGTGAAATGTGGAATAATTAAGAAAAAAAATTTTCTTTTGGACTCAAATGAGGCTAGGGCTGGCAAAAATATTGCATATTCTCAATTTTCCCACGGCTGGATTTCTCATATTCTTTTTTACTATTTGTAAAGTAATCATTTTAAAGGATAAATTGCAGTTTTTATAGCATTTTTTGGTCATTTCTATAAGATATATTTTGTAATTTATGATGGGTTTGAAGGTAGAAAGCAAAGGGGGTGTGGCGGGTGCTGCGCCTAGCAGGCGGGTTTTTGGAAGCTCTAGGGGCTGTGAGGCAGTTATGGCGGATTTAAACTCGAATCCGAATCGGTTAAAGGGAAGATTGGGTTTTAATTTTTTTGGAAACAGCTTTGTAACCGCTTTCCAGACAACGGGAAAAGTAAAATGTAAATGGGGAATCTCCAGGTGGGTTGAAAACCATAAAACAAAACATGGTGTGCATATATATATTTATAAATAATCTGTCTCGAATAGTGAGTGATAGGTGGGTTATTATTACCTCTAGTTTTCCTTTTTCTTTTTGAATAAGTTTGATACTTAGCCTTAGCATCGAATAAACGGCATTTATTGAAAATTTGGTGTGGCCTAATGAATTTGATCAGTGCTTCTTTTTCTTAGATTCTTTTGACCGATGTCTCCTAGGCTATATCCCATTGAAATTTTCCAAGTTTATATCGGATTAAGTATCGCAAAAAAAATGAATCTTAAAAATCGAATCGATGAAATTCCGAAATATCCTGTTGAATATTCTTTGTGCTACTATGAGCCCGACTGAAGATAATTATAAAATGTAATAAAAATGACTTGAAAGTGCTCACGGCTACAGATGGAAGGGCGGATGGACTTTTTATTTTGATAACGGCCAAGAGGAGCAAGTAAAGTAATAAGGGTAAAACAGATATTAAAAAAATAAAATAAGAGGGCAAAAAGGTACCAACAGCACGCGGTTTTCCCAGGCGGTCACCCATCCAAGTACTAACCACGCCCGACGTTGCTTAACTTCGGTGATCGGACGAGAACCGGTGTGTTCAACGTGGTATGGCCGTTGGCGAAGGAGTATCTCTCTCCCTGCTACTTGTCCACCTAAGTCGGTCGCTTACCCTAAAAGTGCTCATTATATTAGGGCTATACCTCTTGTAAAATGGCTGGCTTTTTATAGGAAGGATGAAGACCGGCGAGGTAAAAAGATGGTGTATGGTTTATGGTGGAGGATTATGTGGTTAAATAGGAGTAGGGGATTGCATTTTAATAAAGATCCATAAAATTATTATTATCATTATTATTACATGTTGAAAGAGGAGATGGATATATATATATATATATATTAATCATTTTCAGTCGGTGGGATCAAGAATATTATACATTTTATAGCCTTCATTGTTTGTCGGCTATGATATCTTTATTCGAAATACATATAAGGCTTATCGTTAGATGGTAATATTATAGAAGGGCACTATTGGGAATTTTTTTTCCCTTTCCCGACTGATAGTTTTAGATAGGAGCCTCTGTGGTTCGAGTTCCATTATCTCTCTTTGTCTATAATTTCCTTTTGTTAAATTTTCTTTCCGTCTTTGAAATACCCAATGAGGGGAGGCGTTTTCTTCTGAGTCGGCTAAGTATTTAAAAGTTTGGATTTGATGAGGGTATAATTGGAGAGGTTTGAGAGAGCTATGTATATAAGCCTATGGAAGAGTGAGAATGTCCGAGGAGTGCCAATATGTTTGATTTATGTCGATTGTTTGACTCTTCATGATGTATGATTCTTTAGAATATTTGGAAAGATGAAGATTAGCCTTTGGAAATCCAAGAGGGCATGAATATATCATCATAGTGAAATGTGGAATAATTAAGAAATAAATTTTCTTTTGGACTCAAATGAGGCTAGGGCTGGCAAAAATATGCATATTCTCAATTCCCACGCTGGATTTCTCATATTCTTTTTACTATTTGTAAAGTAAGTCATTTAAAGGATAAATAGCAGTTTTATAGCATTTTGTGTCATTTCTATAAGATATATTTTGTAATTGTTATGATGGGTTTGAAGGTAGAAAGCATGGGAGTGTGCGGGTGCTGCGCCTAGCAGGCGTTTTCGGAAGCTCTAGGGGCTGTGAGGCAGTTATGGCGGATTTAAACTCGAATCCGAATCGGTTAAAGGGAAGATTGGGTTTTAATTTTCTGGAAACAGCTTTGTAACCGCTTCCAGACAACGGGAAAAGTAAAATGTAAATGGGGAATCTCCAGGGGGTTGAAAACCATAAAACAAAACATGGTGTGCATATATATATTTATAAATAATCTGTCTCGAATAGTGAGTGATAGGTGGGTTATTATTACCTCTAGTTTTCCTTTTTCTTTTTGAATAAGTTTGATACTTAGCCTTAGCATCGAATAAACGGCATTTATTGAAAATTTGGTGTGGCCTAATGAATTTGATCAGTGCTTCTTTTCTTAGATTCTTTTGAGCGATGTCTCCTAGGCTATATCCCATTGAAATTTCCAAGTTTTATATCGGATTAAGTATCGCAAAAAAAATGAATCTTAAAAATCGAATCGATGAAATTCCGAAATATCCTGTTGAATATTCTTTGTGCTACTATGAGCCCGACTGAAGATAATTATAAAATGTAATAAAAATGACTTGAAAGTGCTCACGGCTACAGATGGAAGGGCGGATGGACTTTTTATTTTGATAACGGCCAAGAGGAGCAAGTAAAGTAATAAGGGTAAAACAGATATTAAAAAAATAAAATAAGAGGGCAAAAAGGTACCAACAGCACGCGGTTTTCCCAGGCGGTCACCCATCCAAGTACTAACACCACGCCCGACGTTGCTTAACTTCGGTGATCGGACGAGAACCGGTGTGTTCAACGTGGTATGGCCGTTGGCGAAGGAGTATCTCTCTCCCTGCTACTTGTCCCCTAAGTCGGTCGCTTACCCTAAAAGTGCTCATTATATTAGGCTATACCTCTTGTAAAATGGCTGGCTTTTTATAGGAAGGATGAAGACCGGCGAGGTAAAAAGATGGTGTATGGTTTATGGTGGAGGATTATGTGGTTAAATAGGAGTAGGGGATTGCATTTTAATAAAGATCCATAAAATTATTATTATCATTATTATTACATGTTGAAAGAGGAGATGGATATTATATATATACATTTTCAGTCGGTGGGATCAAGAATATTATACATTTTATAGCCTTCATTGTTTGTCGGCTATGATATCTTTATTCGAAATACATATAAGGCTTATCGTTAGATGGTAATATTATAGAAGGGCACTATTGGGGAATTTTTTTTCCCTTTCCCGACTGATAGTTTTAGATAGGAGCCTCTGTGGTTCGAGTTCCATTATCTCTCTTTGTCTATAATTTCCTTTGTTAAATTTTCTTTCCGTCTTTGAAATACCCAATGAGGGGAGGCGTTTTCTTCTGAGTCGGCTAAGTATTTAAAAGTTTGGATTTGATGAGGGTATAATTGGAGAGGTTTGAGAGAGCTATGTATATAAGCCTATGGAAGAGTGAGAATGTCCGAGGAGTGCCAATATGTTTGATTTATGTCGATTGTTTGACTCTTCATGATGTATGATTCTTTAGAATATTTGGAAAGATGAGAGTTTAGCCTTTGGAAATCCAAGAGGGGCATGAATATATCATCATAGTGAAATGTGGAATAATTAAGAATAAATTTTCTTTTGGACTCAAATGAGGCTAGGGCTGGCAAAAAATATTGCATATTCTCAATTCCCACGGCTGGATTTCTCATATTCTTTTTTACTATTTGTAAAGTAAGTCATTTTAAAGGATAAATAGCAGTTTTATAGCATTTTGTGTCATTTCTATAAGATATATTTTGTAATTTTATGATGGGTTTGAAGGTAGAAAGCATGGGAGTGTGGCGGGTGCTGCGCCTAGCAGGCGTTTTCGGAAGCTCTAGGGGCTGTGAGGCAGTTATGGCGGATTTAAACTCGAATCCGAATCGGTTAAAGGGAAGATTGGGTTTTAATTTTCTTGGAAACAGCTTTGTAACCGCTTCCAGACAACGGGAAAAGTAAAATGTAAATGGGGAATCTCCAGGTGGGTTGAAAACCAAAAACAAAACATGGTGTGCATATATATATTTATAAATAATCTGTCTCGAATAGTGAGTGATAGGTGGGTTATTATTACCTCTAGTTTTCCTTTTTCTTTTTGAATAAGTTTGATACTTAGCCTTAGCATCGAATAAACGGCATTTATTGAAAATTTGGTGTGGCCTAATGAATTTGATCAGTGCTTCTTTTTCTTAGATTCTTTTGAGCGATGTCTCCTAGGCTATATCCCATTGAAATTTTCCAAGTTTATATCGGATTAAGTATCGCAAAAAAAATGAATCTTAAAAATCGAATCGATGAAATTCCGAAATATCCTGTTGAATATTCTTTGTGCTACTATGAGCCCGACTGAAGATAATTATAAAATGTAATAAAAATGACTTGAAAGTGCTCACGGCTACAGATGGAAGGGCGGATGGACTTTTTATTTTGATAACGGCCAAGAGGAGCAAGTAAAGTAATAAGGGTAAAACAGATATTAAAAAAATAAAATAAGAGGGCAAAAAGGTACCAACAGCACGCGGTTTTCCCAGGCGGTCACCCATCCAAGTACTAACCACGCCCGACGTTGCTTAACTTCGGTGATCGGACGAGAACCGGTGTGTTCAACGTGGTATGGCCGTTGGCGAAGGAGTATCTCTCTCCCTGCTACTTGTCCACCTAAGTCGGTCGCTTACCCTAAAAGTGCTCATTATATTAGGGCTATACCTCTTGTAAAATGGCTGGCTTTTTATAGGAAGGATGAAGACCGGCGAGGTAAAAAGATGGTGTATGGTTTATGGTGGAGGATTATGTGGTTAAATAGGAGTAGGGGATTGCATTTTAATAAAGATCCATAAAATTATTATTATCATTATTATTACATGTTGAAAGAGGAGATGGATTATATATATATATATATATACATTTTCAGTCGGTGGGATCAAGAATATTATACATTTTATAGCCTTCATTGTTTGTCGGCTATGATATCTTTATTCGAAATACATATAAGGCTTATCGTTAGATGGTAATATTATAGAAGGGCACTATTGGGGAATTTTTTTTCCCTTTCCCGACTGATAGTTTTAGATAGGAGCCTCTGTGGTTCGAGTTCCATTATCTCTCTTTGTCTATAATTTCCTTTTGTTAAATTTTCTTTCCGTCTTTGAAATACCCAATGAGGGGAGGCGTTTTCTTCTGAGTCGGCTAAGTATTTAAAAGTTTGGATTTGATGAGGGTATAATTGGAGAGGTTTGAGAGAGCTATGTATATAAGCCTATGGAAGAGTGAGAATGTCCGAGGAGTGCCAATATGTTTGATTTATGTCGATTGTTTGACTCTTCATGATGTATGATTCTTTAGAATATTTGGAAAGATGAGAGTTTAGCCTTTGGAAATCCAAGAGGGGCATGAATATATCATCATAGTGAAATGTGGAATAATTAAGAAATAAATTTTCTTTTGGACTCAAATGAGGCTAGGGCTGGCAAAAATATTGCATATTCTCAATTCCCACGGCTGGATTTCTCATATTCTTTTTTACTATTTGTAAAGTAAGTCATTTTAAAGGATAAATAGCAGTTTTATAGCATTTTGTGTCATTTCTATAAGATATATTTTGTAATTTTATGATGGGTTTGAAGGTAGAAAGCATGGGAGTGTGGCGGGTGCTGCGCCTAGCAGGCGTTTTCGGAAGCTCTAGGGGCATGTGAGGCAGTTATGGCGGATTTAAACTCGAATCCGAATCGGTTAAAGGGAAGATTGGGTTTTAATTTTCTTGGAAACAGCTTTGTAACCGCTTCCCGACAACGGAAAAGTAAAATGTAAATGGGGAATCTCCAGGTGGTTGAAAACCATAAAAAAAAAAACATGGTGTGCATATATATATTTATAAATAATCTGTCTCGAATAGTGAGTGATAGGTGGGTTATTATTACCTCTAGTTTTCCTTTTTCTTTTTGAATAAGTTTGATACT
>JAJSOM010000197.1:0-15000 GCA_023052935.1 Piezodorus guildinii
AATCGGCTGACCGGAAGTCCTACTTTATCCCATGCATTTAGCACCTTTTTTGGATTTTCTCAAAAACGGCTCTAACGATTTTGATTAAACTTGCTATATAGATGTAAAATTTAATGGGCTTTAATATCATGTAAGTTTCATTTAGATTGAAATAGTCTGATGGGGCTTAAATGCAGATATTTTAAATTTTCTTCCTCTAAAGTACCTTTACTTTTGTAGATTCTATAAAAATAACCATATTACCTTGTTAGAATTGATAAATAACAGCTGAATATGTAAGTTGTACGAATTTGAAAAACAACTAAAGGAGAAAACTGAAGAAATATTTTTTGTATGCAATTTTATGTTTTTGAACATAAGAACACTTGAAAGCTAAAGATTTTAGAAAAACTATTATCTTATTCACAAGCTTTTAAAAGTTAATAGAGAGCGATGAAAAGCCAATAAAACTAACTGATTATTTTATATAATAATATTATAGACTTTTTAATAAAACCCATGTTTCTGTAGAAATTCCATTTAATTAATTCTTTAATCGACTTTAAAAACGGAGGTAAGTGAAAGTCATGTGTTGCCCGCACCAGATTATTATATGAAATTTTCAATTTTAATTTGTAATTTAGATGATGATATATTTCTTTTTCCTAAGCCCATCTACTTACTAAGTACTGTTGCTTGTGTTCAAAATTATTTTCTTTTATCTGTATATTTCACAAATGACTTGCTGCTAGATTTGGCTCAAAGTTTGAGGAAAGTTTGATGTCACCAGTGCCCGTTGAATATATTTGTTTATTATATTCTTAAATTTGTCTTCTTTTTTTTTTATTTTATCTTCTTTAGACAGGCATCTACAAAATCGGAATTATTTATTACTTAGTTATATTAAGACTGCTTTTAGTCTATGAGTGCGAAATTCTATCTCTTGATTTATTTTTAATTGTAATTATGTTCAGTTAAAAAAAACAAGAAAATTGTGCTGTAATTTGGTGCATTAAAATTTTGTGGTCTTTTCTATGAACTTTGATGTTCACAAATATTTAACTGAAGGTTATGCTTTGCAGTTAATAATTAATGGTTTTATTGTATATATTAAAATATGATAAAGGAAGTTGCTTTTTATTTAATTTGTTTTTTGCTACAATTATAATTTATGAATTTTGGTTTATTGTAAATTAATTAATGCACACTTCATGTTTATTCTCTGGTTTACACAAATTAAAATAGAAGAAAGTTTTTAATAGTCAGCTATTAGTTAAAATACTCAGTGTGCATTTTTTACAGACAATTAATTTTGACTTATACAAATCTATTATAAAAATTTTGGAATACAAGTATTGTACTTTATAAAATATTTCACTAACTTAAGCATTTTATTTCCTGATGTTTGTTAATGGAATATTGTATGTTATATTTACGATAAGGAATTTTATTTTTTCTCAATTAATAAGTATAGAGGCTGCGGAATTTTTATTTTATTTTTATGTTTCTTGTATTTTTGTCTGGAAGGTATGACAATGCAAATTATTCTAATGACTATAGAAAGAATATTTTAGTTTATTTTGGATGGTTTGGTTGAATTTGTTTATCTGGGTGTAGGGAGGAGAAACGGTACCGGTATGTGAAGTCTTCAACTGGTGAGATAAGCTGGGAGTTCCCTACAGCTTCCGGCGGAGGAGAAGAAGAAATGGACCTCTCAACAACTCCGCCTCCTCTACCTGTTACACCTCCTCCACCGCATATCTCAGCTCCGAGCCCTCCGTCTCCTCCAAATATTTCAACTCCAAATGGAACGCCTACAAGAGGTATAAATGTTTTTGTTTTTAATATTGGCTTATCAAATAAGAACTCTCGGTTTTTCTGTTTATTTTTATGTCCCTATGGTACACTTCATATCCGATGAATTTTCTATCCTGTTTGTAATTTGCCAACAACTATATCTGTTAACTCTTGTTGAAACTAGCTTAGTATTGTGTTTGCTATAGTACTGTGAATACGGAAGAAAATATCATTAATTATATACTGCAATATAAAACAATTTAAATTAAAAACTTTAACAATTAAAATTTGAATATATAAGAAAGTAGTAATTACCTGATTAAGCCATCTTCAGTTGATTTTCCATTCCTCTTTTTCAAATTATGTCTTCATAATTCCTTGATTTGAATGTATTATTAGTGCACTAATGATGGTTTGAATTCAAAATGATTTGATGGTTGGTGGCATAATCCAATCACATGTCTTCAACGTCTTGCTTCGTCGACGGCTCACAATAGAAGAGAGAGACTGCTGGAACCCCCGCCTCACTTAGCATGCTCTATTTTTTATTCTCATTGGCCGATCACCTCGCGCCTTCTTGATCTTCCTCAATTCAATTTTCTTATTGGCCGATCACCTTGTGCCTTCTTGAACTTCCTCAATTTTTATTATTTCTACCTAATTAATTCATCACAACAATATATATATTGTTTAATGTTTTAGTCTGCTTTGTTATGGAATTAAACTTAAGCATACAGTGCCGGACAAAAGTTTGAGCCACCTATGGTTTACATCAATTAATCTGTTTCAATTTTTTGCAGGCACTTTGGTATTATTTGCGTTGCACTATGCGATTCAAGAAAATTCATTATTTTTAGCCATTCTTTGATGAAAAAAAAACAAAAATTACCTGTGCAGTGCACTTCTTACAATTTTGGCACTTGAGAAATCAATAAACCAAACAAAGAATAAAATTCATCTTCTCCATTCCCCTTGAGAGATTTCTACTTACTTACTGCCAGGCACTACAGTCCTGCAAGGACCTGTGCCTCCTCAAGGGCCAGTCATTCCTATCTTTCGCTCTAGCCCTCCATCTCCTCACTCCAAGCAACTTGAGGTCCTCCTCGGCGTCATCCAACCATCTCACTTTTGTCCTTCCTCTGGATCTTTTTTCTCCAATTGACAAACAAAACCCTAGTTTCTGGCATCCTTTCTAAATGCCCGAGCCATCTAAGGCTTTTTTCACTAACTATAAATATCTTCCTAAGTATTTTTCTCTCCCTAACATTGAGTCTCCTTTTGCTTTCATTTGTTAATACCCAGGATTTGCTGCCATAAGTAATTATGGGTCTCAGAATCGTTTCATATATCTTCCCTTTGCTTCTCTTGAAAGATTTTTGAACTTAAATGTTTTTTTGAGATTTCTAGGCTTTAAATAAAGCTCCTGACACCAAAATCACATTGTTTATTCTTATTTATTTTTACCAGGTTAAAAGTCTAAGTAGTAATTAAATTTAATGAAATTATTTCTTGTAATTTATGATATTCATAAACCTTTCTTACCCCTCATTAGCAAATTTGTTTATAAATAATAATAAGATACCTATATTTTATTTTTGTATTCATAGAGGTTATTCATGATTTGTTGATGTGAACCATGGGTAGTCTCAAACTTTTAACCGGCAGAGTAGTTCCTTTTGAAAGATTTGTAATACTCAAATGTGCCCTTCAAGCTATTTTAGAACATTATTTTATGTATGTTTTTTGTTTTCATTACCTTATATTATCATGAAAGCAGGATAGAAAGAATCAGATGTACTGTAGTTTATTAGATTTTGTTGTTTTTTTCAGTATTACATTTTTATCTTATAAGAACTTCCCTGTTTCAGAAGAGGCACCGCCACTGCCCGCCGAAGTGCCACCACTGCCCCCACTGCCACCCCCAGAGCCGCCCGCCCCTCCTCCTCCTCTCCCTCAATCACCGCCTCCTCTCCATCCATCACAACCCCTCCCTCCTGGTGTTGATCCTGGAGAACTCCCTGTGTTGCCTCCTGTCACTACAGAGTATCCAACAATTCTAGCTCCAGTATATCCTCCATATTACCAGCCGTTTCCTCCTCAGCCTCAACCGAGTCAACCTCTTCCACCACCTCCTCCTGCTGTGGTAAGTTAATTTTTTAAATTTTAACCAGGTTTAAAAAATACAGAATTTGATTCATTATCTTCATTTAATGATGGAGAAGTGGTTGGGGGGTACGGTCACCAAGAAAACATACCAAAAAGACAAACTTATTTAATCTGAGTGCAAATGTTTCAGTCTATATTGTGGGCCTTCGTCAGGGCTAAGAAAACAAGGTAACAGCCAATAAAATAAAATAAAAAATAATAAGTTAAGTACAATAATAAGATAACATTAATAAAATAAAATATGGAAACAAAAACTATCAAATATTACTTCAAAGTTGTTCTTCTTTAAAGCTTTAATTGTTTGCATAGTTCTTCTTTAAACTTTAATTAGTTGCCTAGTTTCCATTATATATAGTCTTCAAATATTTTTATTTCTCGTTAATGTTTGTTTCCATATTATATTACTGTTATCTTATTATTGTACTTAACTTATTATATTTTTCTTTAATTGTATTGGTTGTTACCTTGTTTTTCTTAGTCCTAATGAAGACCCAGAATATAGGCCAAAATATCAGCACGCATATAAAATAAGTTTGTCTTATTGGTGTTTTTTCTTGTTGACTACACCCCAACCACTTCTCCATCATATCTTTATTTTAATTGTGCTGGATGTTTAGCTACCTGAAAGAAAAAGGAGTTCAAATTAGAGAATTTATCAATTTTTCGAAAGTCTGGATCCTAGGGAAAAAGAAAATGATACTTCTTCAAACTTTAAAGACTGAGGGATTTGGTGTATTAATTTATAAAAAAAAACAAAAAAACTTTAATCTTATAATGAGTTTGAACCTTAGTTCACTTCTCTTGTTCCTTGTCTCTTGAGGAGGTTTATTTTCTTCAAATCCTCAGTCACTTCATCGAATAGTGACAGGTGATGAAAAATGGATATATTTTCAGTCATAAGTGTCGTGAATCATGGGTAAATCCAGGCGAATCGTCAAAGTGGAATCAAAAGAATATAATATATTATGAGCTACTGGTGAAAACCGTTAACACTGATCGCTACCAACAACAAATGATCGATTTGAATTGAGCAATATATGAAAAAGGACTGGAATATGCAAAAAGGCAACATAAAGTCATTTTGCTTCATGATAATGTCCCCATCACACACAGCAAAACGCTCAAGGATACGATCAAGGTGTTGAATTGGGAAATACTTGCGCATGCGGCTTATTCTCCAGACTTGGCTCCGTCTGATTAGGACATGCACTCGCTGAACAACACTTCGATTCATATGAAAATGGCTGGACAACTGGTTCTCTTGAAAGGAGCAATAGTTTTTTGGCATGACACTCATAAACTGCCGAAGAGGTGGGAAAATTGTATAAATTCCAATGGAGACTATTTTGAATAAAAAATTTTTATATTTTTCAAATAACTGATGTGCAATTTTTACAAAAATATTCCGGTTTCATACTTCTACATCTGCTAAAAAGAACTAAAGAAGTTGGTTTAATAGTATAGTAATAAGAGATTTTTGTGCTTGCTGCGAAATTTACTGGAAGGGATATAATACCTTATGGAAATCAACGTCTCAATTAGCCCTGATGATGACTTACAATGTAAGTTAAAATGTTTATTGCGATAAATAGTTTAGAATGTTTCAGTGCTACACTTTCTTTGACCGCCACGTGGACAAATTTTCTCCTTAATCTCTCATCAGTCAACTATTGATATTCATTATAATTTAAATTTATTTTCAGCTTAATACATTTTTTTATAAAACTAATTTTTTTTCAATATTATTATTAAACTTCTAGGTGGATAGCGTTCCTCCGCCTCCTCCTCCTTCTTCGCACGACCTTTCCTCCGAGCTGGACAACTTCTACAGCGACTTGGCGACTTTGGAGCCGGAACAGCCGCCCCTACCTCCAGCAGAGCCTCCCCCTCAGCCTGCACCTGTACCCCCTCCTGTAGTAGATGTTGCGGATAAGGAGAAGAGTAAAAAGAAGAAAAAGGTCTGTATCATTTTGATGAACATGAGTTGCGTTATAAATAATGGTTCTCTGTCCTTCCAAGCCTTACCTTTAATAATATACTGGTAACCTATATTTGTAACTTGTAGTATGTCTTGGTTTTCTTATCATTTTTATACTTTTTCTTTTAGTTTTATTATTGTAAGATATATTTAAAGCTAGTCCAAAAGAAATAATTTTTATTTTAAAATTTCATCAGCCTCTTGGGTCCATAGTATGCTTTCTCGTTTAAAATTTTAAATTTAATTCTATTACTTTTACATTTGTCATATTTTTGTTGTGTAAAAAAAAAAAAAAAAATTAAATGCCTGATGAATTGCTTTGTAAGATTTATTTTTGGAGCCTGTAGATGTGACCATTGTTTGTTTTTTAGGGCTTACGCATTTTAGGCATAAAATATCAAGGTCATCAACACTTATACAGATAATTATATATTTGTTAACCCTCTATAAAAAAGAAGAAATAATAATAATACCAAACACAAAGTATAAATAGAGAGATCACTCAAGTAGGATTGTAAAAGTAACAGAAACAAAGTAAGAAATAAGTATGAAAAATGTTTAAAAGGAACACAGCAACAATAATAGAGAAAAAATCATTAAAATAAAAATAATAAAATAAAACTAAATAATTAATATACAAATAAGAATAAGGCTAAATTTTATCATTTAGGCAGTACAGAACTTTTCCTAAGAAATCCAAAAAGTATTTTAATTGAATCCCCATTATTTCCTAGGATTCTCGATGTATCCCAGATGAGTCCCTTTTTGTTGAGCTGGGCCAAATAATATGGATATTCTTGTAAGATATGAGCATTCGAGAGAGCTCATCCATGTTGGCCCCGGGGTATGAACTCCCGAGCGAAAAGGGTGTGCCCTATCCTAAGTCGGATCAATGCCACTTCCTCTTGGCAGGTGCTACAGTTAGATGTGGACTAGGGCTTGATGGTTTTTTTGATAATCTTTAATTTACACGTCGGACTCTCGTTCCACATAGACGTGACCATATTTCTTGATGTTAAAATGGCTTTATCCTGTTCCACAGCAATATTTCCATGGTTATTTCCTATTCCTAACCTTAAAAAATGGAATACCTCCCTGTATAACTGAACTGCTTCCCTCCACTCTGACATTTATACGTTGAACACTATTATCCAATCGATCGTTATCTATACCTCATCACATAGAGCTGTGTCCTTTCACAAATCGTTTCTCCTTCGCTCCACATTCTTTTGGAATTCACTATCTATCTCTATCTGTAAAACTACCTCTCTCTCTTCTTTCAAACATCAACTCTTCCATTATCTGATCGAATCTCAATCTTCCGTTCCATTGTAAAATATATGTTTATTTGCAATAAATATATGCATTTTTAAGTGCATGTTCCTCTTGTATTAAAGTATGCAAAGATTTATAGATGTATTGAATTGTTGATACATTATATTGAAAAATAACTATACCTTAAGCAATTTTTTTTTCATTTATTTATTTTTTTTTTTTTTAATTAGATTCATTTGATATCAATCTTAATCTTAAAGTACGTATGGAAGAATAGCAAATCTTTATCTATCTATCTATTTGTCATGACTCGAGAATAGATCCTTGGCTTCCTTTAGAAGGTTTTTTGAGATCTGGCCTTAGTTGTTTAGGCATATATATGTATCTGATTTGATCAATCCCATGTTTGGAATTCTTCCTCCTCCCATCTGAACCATATGATGTCCCAACCTTCTGACCTTTTTTAAGCCCATCACTTTAAAGTCCTGATAAAGTTCAAATACCTTGTGGCTCATGCACCTTTGCTAACTTCTTTCTTCACAAGGCTGTAAATCACGATTTTCTGTTTGAATACCAATAGATTCTTTTAAATAAAAACAGCTGCGGCCAGCTATATCCTTTTGCTTATTTCTTCTATAGAAAATAAATTCCTTGTAGTTTTCACAGCATTGTTGATCGTACCAATTATTTTTATTTTCTAATCTCTTGCCAGCATTTCATCCGACCAAATGTGCTCAGTTACATTATGAAGGATCTTATAAAAGTCCTCATTTAAATAATTATACTGGGAAAATTTTTCTTCATAATAAAACGAAACCATTGGGTGTAGTTATCTTAACCCATTCGAGACGACAATTTTTTTTTTTCTTTGTAAGAAAGGCTTCAGATAATTTTTAGATTTTTTGGTTCACGGTAAAACCAATGCCATAATTTGTTTTCCTGTACTTTACACCACTAAAGTACGACTAGTTTACTCAGAATAACTGATAATTGCACTATTATTTACTGTTATTGCACACACGGTGTGCAATCGGTCTCAAATGGGTTAAAGGATTGTACTCTGTAAAACTTGTAACTTGACAAATATACAATTTTAAAATTAATGTGTATATGCATTTATGTTATATCTGCCACATTATTTATTTTATTTAATTTATTTTTTTCAGACAAAGCTAGCTCCAGGCCTATCTCTCAAAAAGAAGGGTGTCTCCTCTTTGGTAGCTAAGTGGCAACAGGTCCAAGAAGACGTTCGTAGAGACATGAAACACGACTGAAAACTTGTTTACCATTTTGTACATAATTATTTATTAATAAATGTAACTACTTGTACATATTGTGAAATAGGCCTTTAAAATAATTATAGTTTAATGAATTATGAACAACAGTTATAGACTGACAATAAATTTCATTTATTAATTTATCATCTATATATGAAAGAAGCATTGTTATCATTTTGTCACATTGTTGATATCACTGTTCAGATCACCTTGCATATATTTTGGTCATAGATGTTTTTTCATAAACAGCCTCTGTACCTAAGTGTAGTTTTTTGTTACGAATTGTTTATAGAACCAATAAAGTTTCTTGTAGATTTATAAGTATTATTTTTTTTTTTCCTGTCACTTACCTAAATATGAAATGAAAGTAAAGGAAAGTATTGTGATAGTAAAAATTTTCTAATTCCAGTTTTCAACAGAAATAGACGCTTTAGGGTCCCCCGAGTCCGAATGACTTAAGTCCCACAAAAAGGTTTGTGTCTCTGTCCGCGTGTGTGTGGTAAGTCCAACTTGAAAACGATTAATCATATGAAACTGAAATTTCATATTTTTGGGGGATTTATGCCTGAGATGTTACTGTAACTTTTTTTTATCGAAATCGGCAACCAGACAATCCACTTTATGAATTGGTGGTAAGGAACGGTATAGGTCTTACTCTGCTTTTTCGCTGATGCTAGTAACATTCACGAGGATGCTATTTCCAAATATGCAACCAGAGTTTCAATAGGATTTCTGTTCTGCACTATTTATTGAAATTTAATTGCTCTTTATTGAAAAGTTTATAAGAATTCATTTCTCGATTTTTATTTTATTTTTTTAATAGGTATTTATTAAGATATATTACAATCTGTTTCATAATGAACAGTAGTAATAGTGATGTGAGACCACATTCATACAGTATTTAAAACAAACAATGATAAAGTCGAATAAGATAAAAAAAAAAAAATCATATATATACAGAAAAAAAAAACAATAGAAAAAACAAATTATAATTAAAATAAATCCAAAGATCATTTCACGATATACAATATTTACAATCTGCTAAAGAAACTCCAGACATGGCCTTTCCCTCCAGTTTTGTGAATTTTAAGACATATGACCAATATATTACAGAAACATTTTTATCAAAATCAGCTAACCAGAGCAACTTTGAACCATGCATTTTGCACCTTTTTACGGTTTTCTGAAAAACAGCTCTAATGATTTTGATTAAGCTATCTAAATCGATGTAAAATTTGATGGGCTTTAATATCATGTAAGTTTAATTTTGATTGAAATAGCCTGACAGGGCTTAAATTTTAAATTTTCTTCCTCTAAAGTACCTTTAATTTTGTAGGTTTTATAAAATTAACCATAACATCTAATTAGTATTGTTATTAAAACAGCTAAATATACAATTTGAACGAATTTGATGAACAAATAAACGAGAAAAGAGCAAAAATATTATTTAATACAATTTTCATGTTTTTGAACATAAAAACAAAAATACAGATTTATAATATACCGTTGGAAGGCAAAAGATTTAAAAAAAAAAATATTATACAAAAAATTGTAAAAGTTAACAGAGAGTGATAAAACCGCGGTAAAACAAACTGATTGTCATAGATAATAATTTTTTTTTTTTTTATCATTTATTTTTACATCCACACCTGTCACTCAGCCCGTGACAATAAGCGGAGATAATAATATAATTCATTATTTAATAAAACACAAGTTTCTATTGAAACTTAATTTAAATATTTCTTTAACAATTTATTTTTATCTTTAAATGTAAAATAAAAATCCTTAAATTTATTTTAATAACGGAAGTAAGTGAAAGTCGTGTGCTGCGGGAGTTGGTGTTTACGTCCGGTACAGTGTGGATGCGTCTTAGAAGCTCCTGAGGATTAAGAGCTCAACGTCTGATAAGTTGAACTTTCTCTTAAACTTTCATATTTTTATATATAATTTCATTAAAAGGTGTCCATTTATTTTAATTTTGCATATATATATATATATATTTTTTTTATTCTTATTTTTTAAAAAAATAAGATACAGCCTACAACATGGCTGAATCACCTCCCGTTAAACGGAAAAAGGGACGATTTAAAGGTCCTATAACAGGAGATTCTGTTAATATAATCCAAAATTCGATTAGATTTTTGATAATAAGAAGGACTGACATGGATGAAGACGGTAATGCTTTGGATTTTAAAAAAGTATCGCCGTTTTTTATCTATAAGAGCCTAAATAATTTAATCGGGGAAGTTAAATTAGTTAAAAAACTGAGAGATGGCACACTTTTGATAGAGGTTTTGTCAGATGCTCAGTCGGGAAAATTATTGAAGTGTACTAGCTTTTTAAACAATTTTCCTATTAAGGTGGAACCGCATGGCAGGCTGAATTTAAGTAAAGGGGTTATATGGTGCCCTGACCTAGCTCATTGCACTATTGATGAAATTAAAGACGAATTGAAAACCCAAAAAGTTGAAGATGTTAAAAGAATGACATATTTTAAAAATAACATAAAATTTGAAGGCCACAATTATTTACTTACTTTTAATAGCCCTACTATACCCAATGAAATCAAAATAGGCTTTTATAACGTTAATGTCAGGCAGTTCTTTTCCAATCCAATACAATGTTACATATGTCTAAAATTTGGCCATACAAAAACAGCATGTACCAAGCAACCACTGTGTAAACTTTGTGGAAATAATAAACATGAAGGTGTAGAATGTATTAGTACCGTAAAGTGCGTGAATTGTTCAGGCCAACATGACTCCTTTTCAAAACTTTGCCCTACTTTTATTAAAGAAAAAGAAATTAGAAAATTACAAGATTGTGAAAAAATACCTTATACCGCCGCGAAAAAAAATACGAACTATTGCACCCTGTTCAAAGCCAAACATCGTTCTCTAATATTGTGAAACATAAATTAACTGTTAGTGTCAGTGTACAAACTGAAGAACTAAACGAGAGTTCTTTTATTACTAAGAGGCCTTTAACCAAGTCCTTACCTAGTGGCTGTGGGGAATTGAATGATGCAGTCATTTCCCCCACCACGCTCCTCCCCTCCACCGCTCCCACCACCATACCCACCCTCCCTCCTCTTCCTCCTACCATACCTTCTATTCCTAATCCACTTCTTGACCGAACTTCTCGGTCTCGAGACCGAGGACTGACCAACCCCACGGAAGCCATACCTAACTCCCGGGACCCTTCCACAAAACCGAAGTCTACGTCTTCGGGAAAACCGACATCTACTGATGTCACCTACCCCACCGAGTGCCCGGATGACCGTGATCGTCAGGGCGAGTGGACGTTAGTGAAAGACAGACGAGCTAGAAGCAAAACACGCAGCAGAGATAGAGTACAAACTACTTAAACAGCCATTCGTACCAATTCGCATATTTAACAATTAATTTTAATAAAATAATTCACTTATTTAACTTTCTCATCTATTTTATATCGTTATATTTATCTAATTTCTACTTCTCCAATGGACTTTAAAATTATAATTATACATTGTAACTGCTATGGTACCATTAGAAAATATGAAGAACTTGTCTTTATCACCATGATATACCGAATAATAACGTTGTGTCATAAAGAAACCAATCTCAACAAAATTTTTAATCGCGAAGACTATCACATTTACCGAAGCGATTTTAAAACCGACATTAGGGCATGTGGTCGTGTGACGGTGGTAATAGCCCTGCCTCATAATTCTCCTCATCTTCCAGAAAACCCTATTATCACAACAATTCTACAAATAATCAAAATAATAATCACAGTTATACAAGCACTCCTGAAATCGAAAATTCATATTACCTTAAACAGATGTTTACAGTTTTTAATTCTTCTGCATCTGCTTGTTTTTCATCCGATTATTATAATATTTTTCTTTGTATGGGGAAGCCTCAAAGACAAAATAAAATTTCTATTCTATATTATAATCTTTTTCCTATGCATCGCTTGTATAATTTCTTATGCAAACCAATATCTCATAATTGTATTCAATCTCACGTATTATTTTTTCTATACCTTTATACATACAAAACATGAATCTAATCAGTTGGAACTGCAATGGAGTAAGGACTCAGTTTGAAGAATTAAAATTAATAATGAAAGAATACAACCCTTGGGCTATATGTCTCCAAGAAACCAAGTTAAAACCTATTAACAGTTTTTCTCTAAAACAGTACAACGTATTCAGAAAAGATAGAGCATCTGAAGGTCCGGGAAGTTGGGGAATAATCACTGCAATCCAAAAACAATATCCTTCTGAAAAATTAGCTATAAATACCTCATTACATGCACTAGCGGTTAGAGTTCACCACACCTTTTCATTCACCATATGCAATATTTACCTTTCTCCAAGCGTAGCAATAAACGAAGCTGCTCTGATTCAACTGATTGGTGATCTTCCTACCCCTTACCTTGTTACTGGGGATCTGAATGGTGCACATGAATCATGGGGCTCACCTTCAAATAATAGTAGGGGAAATTCTATAAAACGTGTAATAGATGCTACAGATAGTATCATATTGAATAATGGGAATACTACGTATATAAGCCCACAGTACACAACGCCATCATCCATAGATATTACCTTCTGTTCACCTAGTATGCTAAATAGAGTCATATGGGATACTGCACCAGACCAACCGGCAGTGACCATTTCCCTCTGGTCATTTCTCTCACAAGTCAACTCCCTCCAGTCCAGAAATATCCTAGGTGGATCACTTTAAAAGCTGACTGGAACCTTTTTTCAACAAAAACTTTCCTTCCTATTCCAAAATTACGCAGAAAATATTGATACAATTACGACAGGGCTCACGAAACACATAATAGACGCCGCATATGAAAGCATTCCGAAATCTCGAGGATCTACAAAAGTGAACCATTGCCCTTGGTTTGATGACGAATGCCGTCAAGTTATTAGGGACAGAAATAGAGCGCTTCGAAAGTTTGTAAAATATCCCACTACCACAAACTTTATACAATACAAAAAATTTAAAGCCAAAGCCAGAAACGTCGTTAAACACAAAAGGAAAACGTCTTGGCTCACCTATTTAGAACAGATTAATGCATACACTCCCATCAAAAATGTATGGAACAAAATAAACTCCATTAGAGGAATCCACGATTGTTCTACAATTGCCCTTAAAATAAATGATCAAATCATCTCAAACCCAGAACCAATAGCCGAATCCTTTGCAGAATACTTTTCAGACGCTCCAACTAACCACGAAGATTCGACTCCGACCTCAGATGTCACTTTTCCATTGAACACCAATGATATTTATAACCTTCCTTTCTCTATTACCGAACTTGATCAAGTCATCGCCGAACTGAAGCCAACCACTCCTGGACCTGATGACATTCATAATCTAATGTTAAAAAATCTTCCACTAACTTGCAAGCGTGCCCTCCTACATCTCTATAACGAAATCTGGACAGCACACAAGTTTCCTGCATCATGGCAAGAATCAATAATTATACCTATACCCAAACCTGGAAAAGACAAAACTCAAATCAACAATTACAGACCGATTTCTCTAAGCAGCTGCATGTGCAAACTAATGGAAAAAATGGTAAACAAACGCCTACTATGGTTTCTAGAAAAGCATAGTTTACTGTCCCCAGTGCAATGTGGTTTTAGGAAAGGAAGATCCACCATTGATCACCTTGCTACTCTTGAGGCTGAAATTCTTAACACATTCATTACTAAACAAGAAGCAATAGGGATATTTTTTGATATAGAGAAAGCGTACGACTCAGTAAACAAGTACACAATCCTCAAACAATTATACGACTGGGGATTTGGTGGGAATCTACCTATCTTCATTAAAAATTTTCTTTCAAATAGAACAATAAGAATAAGAATAGGCAATACCCTTTCTAATCCTAAGGTAATGCAATGTGGACTTCCTCAAGGAAGTGTTATCAGCTGTGTTCTCTTCGCTATAGCCATTAATAGTATTACAGAAATATTTCCCCGATCTGTACGAGCCTTTGTATTTGTAGACGATGTGGCAATCTTCTTAAGATACACAAATATAGAGTGGATGAAAAGAATCCTCCAGAATACACTCAATAAACTGGAAGTTTGGGCTAGGAAGAATAATTTTAAATTTTCCCCACACAAAACCAAATGCATTCGCTTTTCGAGAAAACGTAACCCTACAGTCGCTCCTGACCTCACTTTAGGAACAAATATCCTTACGTTCTCTACTGATGTTAAGTTTCTCGGCTTACTGATAGACGAAAAGTTAAACTGGATCAGCCACATAAAGTACCTTAGGGAAGTATGTAGGAAAAGACTTGATCTTCTAAAGGTTCTAGCAGGAACATCCTGGGGAGCCGATAGGAAAAGTATGCTGATGGTTTATACGAACTTAATCCAATCAAAGCTTGATTATGGCTGTGAGTCTTACTCTTCAGCCAAATCTACATATCTATCACTTCTAGACTCCATCCTACATTCTGGAATCCGCCTGGCGACTGGTGCCTTTCGAACGTCTCCAATAACGAGCTTATCAG
>JAJSOM010000197.1:20000-29557 GCA_023052935.1 Piezodorus guildinii
GTTACTCGCACCTGAATCGACTAAAAACACATTGTTAGATGATAGTTTAATATTACCCGCAATTTAGGGCCACCATTACAACTTCTTCTTCTACATCTGCCGTATTTCCCTGGATTGTTCCTCTTCTTTTCCCACGAAAGCTTCTATTATAAGATTTACTTCCACGGTTCTGCTTATTTTTGGGACACTGTGCCTTGAAATGTCTTTTATCCCCACATATAAAGCAACCACTCTGTGCTTTAAATGATACTTCTGATGTAGTAACTGACGCCATAGTACCGGTAAACAAAAATCACTAATAAAATAATATCACTTCGCGACTACGCGTTGACACTATACACAAATACTATGCTCTGCACAAAAATACTCTGGGCCCATAACCTATTAAAGTTATAGAGTATTAGGCAGTGGAATAAAAGAACCTTGTACTAGACAGCTTGTTTATTACTGCTATATATACAAACAACATGGCGCAGGGGACGCTACCAACTGGACTGTACTGTTTGTTGTTGGGCTGCTGTACACCTAGGTGGAAGTTCAGTGCCACAACTATCTTTACATATACAATCGATATTTAACACATTCGTTGTTAAAATCAATTGAAGAATTCATATACATTTAGAGATGAAAATAAATTGTTAAAGAATTTATTAAATTGAATTTAAATAGGGATCTGTGTTTTATTAAATAACCTATTATATTATTATCTACAAAAAACAGTTTGTTTTATCGGCTTTTCATCACTCTTTGTTAACTTTTACAATACAAGATAACATTTTTTCTGAAATCTTTACGTTTCCAACAATACATTAGGGGTACTCACTACGTTTGCTATAGCATGATATTTGTGCTATTGTGCTAAACCCATCAATTTTATACAGGAAATAACTATAGAAACTCGACGGGTTTGGCATAATAACACAAATAGCATGCTATAGCAAACGTAGTGAGTATCCCAATTATACATCTACATGTATACTACTGTTGTTATGTTAAAAACACACAAAAATCGTATTAAAAATATTTTTCTCTTTTATTCTTTATTTGATTATCGAATTCGTTTAATTTGTATATGTAGGTGTTTTTTAGCAATGCTAATCACATTAAACGTTAATTTTATGAAAACTAGAAAAATAAAGGTACTTTAGTAGAAGAAATTTTAAATATCGGCATTTAAACCCTGCCAGAGAATTTCAATCAGAATGAAACCCACATGATATTAAAGCCCATTAAATCTAATCAAAATCGTTAGAGCCGTTATAGAGAAAATCGTAAAAAGGAGCAACATGCATGGTATAAAGTGGCTCTTCTGGTCGGCTGATTTTGATGAAAAAATTGCTGTAATAACTTGTACGTATAGTTGTCTTAAATATGAAATTTCAATTTAATAGGCCTTTTTGTTTTCGCGCTAGACTTACCACACACACACACACACATAGACCTTTTTTCGGGACTTGATCATTTTGATTCAGGGGACCCTAAGACGTTTATTTCCTGTGAAAAATCGAATTCGCAATTCTATGTATTTCATATACTGGTAAGGGAAAGCATAAGTGTACCTCTACATCCCATAAAGGTCTTTGGTTCAGTGAATATTGAAATTTGTACTGTTTCTAGGCCAACATTCGTGCAATGAGGTGATCAGATCGAGATCACACTCAGCCACCATTTTCCCTTATTTGGATACCCTTTTTATGGAGTATTGGCCCTACCCAAGGAGGATCTCAATACCTTAGAGTCGGCCCTCCGCTGCAATCATTGAATAAATAATATTCTGACACAGCCAGGATTCGAACTTAGGACCGGAAGAACAGTAGACTAGTGCTCTATCCACTGGACCACGCCGCTCCTATAAAGTTATTGTTATTATTGGCTATTTTACCGAAGTAATTTTCTGAACTAGATGTGGGTAAAAGTGACTGCTATAAACTACACAGAGGTAGAAGCCATAACTTCATTTGTGTGTTGCTGCCGATATTGATCTATAGCCTTTGCAGTTTGTCCTCGTTACCATTCTCCAATCCCTAATTGCCCTTCCAGCTCTCAAAACTCATGTGCAAACGTTTACCTTGAGGAGGATCTCTTGCATCGAGTCTTCTCTGTAGGAACTATGTTTATAGTTTGTTCAAGTTCTGAAAGCTCTGGACTAGCGTGAATATTTGATATACATATAGTTTGGAAGTAGTTTTAGCACTTAAATTATTAAGTGAATTATTTATTGGTTTCTAGGGAAGTACTTAGTTATATAGAATTATTATTATTTGCCAACCACTAGGTAAATGGCAAGGCTATCTTCTGCTCTGAGATAAAACCGAGGTTTTTTATTGGTAGTTTTTGAGGAGGGATGTGATTTTTTTTGTTTTTAAACGGTAAATAAAAGGACTTAGCATCTTACCATTTCAAATTATAACGAATAGGGCGAATCTTTCAACAGGTTACAGATCTACTGGGATCATCGAGATGTTTTTTTGGAACCGCTTAGGATAAGATTAGATTTTCCGAATCTTTGAAAAACTTTTTCATTTAATTAGATTTAGAATGGTGCAAAACTAACCTTCATGGGCCAATCAAGGATTCGAGGGGGTGAGAATTAAAAAAAAATAATTGACCTAAAAGAAAATGTGTGCTTAATATCATAAATGTTTAGTTATATCGTGGGAACCGAAACTAGGCACCAAGGGCAACGAAAAAGTCTATATGATCCTCAGCCTGATTGTCAACGGTTAGGAACGAAAATCAAATTTTGCTGTTCATGGTTTTCATTGAACAGTCGTCATCATCATAATAATCGTTTCCTCTCCTACCGCTGCTCGGTGTGAGGACTTTTTTTTTTGTCCTGCTAATCGAGTCTGGCCCATATGTCTCCTACTCCATTCTCCTACTCCAGTCTATCCCGCCTCTCCTGCATGCCTCCTTTTTCACTATTCTCTCAGGAGATACGAGGCCTTCCTCTGGGTCTTTTTCCTTCCGTGCTGGTCTCGTACGTCTTCCTGGCACTTCTCTCCGGATCCATCCTAAGAAGATATCCAAACGACCTCAGTTTGTGTTCCTCTGGAACGGTCTCCGCCGATTTGACATCAAGGTTAGCCAGTATAGTGGCGTTCCGTATCCTATCTCTCCGTGTCTTTCTCTCTATTTTTCGGAGATATCTCATTTCCAAGGCTTGGATTTGACTCCTATGTTTTAGGTGAGAGTCCACGATTCTGGAGTACGATAGGATAGGGAGGAATGTCGGTTTATTTACGGCTAATTTGGTCCGCTTTGACACCTCTCTTCTCCCCAGAAAACCTCGCCTTACCATACAGAACATCCTCCCTGCCGCTCCAATTATATGGGCCACTTCTTCGTCTATGTAGCCATTCTCAATGAGATGAGCTCCTAGATATTTGAAATTTTCAACCTGCTCTAATCTCTGTCCTCCGACCCTTAGTATTCTCACTATCCTTCGTGGTTTCTTCCCAATGCGTATGCATTCATTGAACAGTAAAAATCATAAATTTTGATTTTCCTTCCTAACCGTTGACAATGAGACTATGGGTGATATGGTCTTTTTTGTTCCTCTTAAGGTGTAGTCTAACTACTCTCACAAAATGATGAGACAGCCTGTATAATATATATATATATATATATATATATATATATATATATATATATATATATATATATATATAATTTATATATATATATATATATACCAACTTTTTAAATGTTACTGTATACTTACTGCCCCCGTCAACAATCATGCCCTAGAGGTTTACTAAACACATATGAAATCCATTTATTTCATTAATCTGGTTGTAAATCAAAATGTTTTGAGTACTTTGATGTACATTTTTAGTGATATTGTCTCCCGATGAGTATCGAAAAGGGGTAGAGGTGGTGCAATTTATATCCTATGCATTTTATATGGATTATATAATGCGCATTTTATATGCGAAGGGGTCCACTGCGTTGCCTTATCGCATTATTCCAGGTATAATGCATTGAGAAAAAATGATATTTTATTGGTAAAATGGTAAACTATTTTTTCATCGGCGAAGAATGAAGTTTATTTTATTTTTCTGTTTAAATCTTCTAAGAAAATTAAAAAATGATCGGATTTTCATTATATGTTGATCTGTATGAATTTATGCTAAGAGTTAACATACCTTAATACATATAAGCAATCAGTTACTTTTCAAATTATTGTGTTCTAATAAAATAAGTTTCAAGCATTTTTCAATATTTCACTTCAATCCTCTCTGTCTTTAAAAAATCATGTTAACAGATGACAACATCAAATGAGTTTAGTTAAGTATTACTAAAATCTAAATTTACCACATAATCGCGGAAGATTGATTTTTGAGGAGGTGGTTAATAATTGGTGTTTGAATGTGGTTAGGGATGATATTTAACGGAGGGAGATGGGTAAAGAATTCCAAAGTATGGTAGCACGGATAATGAAGGACTTTTCAAAGGATGCTGTTCTATGATAGGGTAGGTATAGGTCGGTGGGTTGGGATCTTGTATTTAGGGTGTGCATGGAAGAGCGCGGGGTAAGGAGGTCAAAGATATAGGAAGGATTTCTGGTTAGCAAAGATTGGAATAGGAGGATGCCAAGAAGGTATTTTATTCGGAATTCGAGATAGAGCCACCTTTGACCAGACTACCAGTAGGAGACGTGTGAATGACCAGAGAGGCCGTAAATTAATCTTATCAACCTATTCAATCTTTTTAGCCTCCTCTCGTTTTCGTCATTGAGTCTCCGATATACTAGGCATCCATAGTCAAAGTGGGGGAGTATGAGAGAAGACACTAAAACATTACGGATAATTCTAGGAAAAGAGTCACGGAAACGTAGGAGCTGTTTGAGGATAGAGATGGATTTTCTGGTGATTTGGGAAATATGGTTACTCCACGTTAAGTTTTGATCAAACAGAACACCTAGGTTTTTTTTTATGGAGTTTTGGAATTGGATAGGATTTTTATTGAGAAAGAGTAATGTGTAGTAATGGAGGGAAGGTTTTGAGCCAATAAGCGTTGCCTTTGTTTTCGCTGGATTCAGTCTCAGCATATTTTCCGAAGCCTAGCGGTTAATGGTATTGATATCTTCTTGGATTTTACGGGACGCGTTGAGTAGATCAGAAGGATGAAAGGATATGTTTATTTGTAGGTCATCTGCGTAGAGATGATACTGGGAATGTTGGATAGATCTAGGTAGGTCATTTATGAAGATTGAAAATAAGGCCGGAGAGATGGATGATCCTTGGGGAACACCTCTAGAGATTATAGATCATCAACAAATTTTGAGCCTATATTAATTAATGACGATTTTAAAAATAAAAGAAGAACATGCTTTGATAATTATTGACCTCTATTAATATAGAAGGTATTTAAAAAATATAGAATTTCAGTACATAAAAAGATGTAGATATAAATATAATATGGTTGTTTTTTTCAATTTAAATTATTCTAATCTTGGTTTTAATATTTATTATTATTTTAGTAGTTATAAATTTTTGAAAATGAAGGAATATAATATGTTATAATTCTAATAAATAAATATTTTTATTTAAGAAGAGGATAGTTCTATATTTATTTATATACACATTTGTTTTTTTACAAGTTACAACATACATACCTTTTTTGTGGGACATGATTATTTGGACTCAGGGGAACCTAATACTCTCATTGCCGATGAAAACCCAGATTAGCAAATTTTCAAAGTCCCAATACTTGTTTTTATTATTTATTTCACATATAAGTAATTGAAAGAAAAAAAGAGACTATCTACGTGACGAAACTTTGAAAATCTATATTTGGTCAATCTAATTTCAAATTCCTTTCAGGTTTTAATGGATGTATAAACTAGGAAGATAATATAGATTTTATTTTTAGGTTTCGAAACTATTTCGGGACCAACTCCCACTATTTTAAAATAGAACAATTTCCAGTTTACTGAGCATCTCAACCTTTTATGTGGGCTTACGATGTAGACACTACTGAATAAAAGGAAACCATGAGTATCTAAGACATATATACACACACACACATATAAATGTGTATGTGGGTATAAACATTAAATAAGTAAAAACAATATAATGTAAGATACATGTTTAGACATATTTTACAAGAGATGAAAATATTATTATTATTAAAATTAGAAACATAGAAAAATATATTCCAGTCTTGAATTATATAAGGATAATTTCCCCGAATTATTGGTCTTAAGCCTTAATACATAAATTAAACTTTCGTCATCAATAACCAACATTGAAAATTATAACCGTTTTATCTAGATAAAAATATAAGAAATATTGAAAGCTCAAAATCGAAAAAAAGGAAAATCGTTTTCCACTTACCGAAACTGCTTTGTATAAAGACTTGCTTTATTTTTATACCTTGTAAGAATTAAGGCTTAAGATTATATGTAACTAAAATATAGGGATCACTTGTAGCTGGGTGGCTAGCGGCTCGAACGATTTTGATTAAACTCGCTATATCGATGTAAAATATAAAGGGCTTTAATATCATGTAGGTTTCATTCTGATTAAAATGGTCTGACAGGGCTTAAATGCTGATATTTTAAAATTTCTTTCTCTAAAGTGCCTTTAATTTTGTAGATTTAAAAAAAAATTGGCACACCATCTTGTAAGCATTGATAAATAACGGCTAAATATGCAACTTTAGTGATTTTGATTAACAGTTAAAGGAAAAAAGTGCAAACATATTTTTAAATGCAATTTTTGTGTTTTTGAACCCAAAAATAGTAGTATAGATGTATAATATACCGTTAGATATCTAAAGATTTTATTCAAAATATTATCTAATACACGGAATTATAAAAGTTAATGGAGAGTGATAAAAAGCCGATAAAAGTAACTGATTGTTGTTGATAAAAATATGATAGATTATTTAATAAAACACATGTTTCTATTTAAATTCAATTTAATTAATTCTTAAACAATTTATTTTTACCTCTAAATGTATTTAAAAATTCTTAAATTGATTTTAACAACGGAGGTAAGTGAAAGTCGTGTTTTGCACTCACCAGGTTTTTTAAAATACATTATCCCTAGTTCATTTCTTTCCGCTATGGATTATACAATGTAATCACATTACGTGTTTAGTATTTTGTCCCTTCCTTCTCTAAATAAAATCCCGGCTGTTCGGTTCCACTGGTGTATACGAGTCACAGAGTGTACACAGGTCACGTATGAGGTAGGGTAGATCTCTGAAGCCTACAGCACGGCGGCATCAATCAAACAAGACAAATCTCACTCCTACTAAACTCAGAGTATATACTAAATATAGGTCTCTTTTCCTATCACTGTGTATCGTATACGTAGTGAAAGTAGTAAGCTATAATATAATTTCTCAAATTTATTTTTAAATTTTATAACTTTAGTTATAATATTATTACTTTCACTTACTATATATAGTAAGAGAAAGTATTGCGATCGTGAAAATTTTCGAATTCCAGCCTTTGTGTGTGTGGTAACTCTCGGGCGGATACTGGAATTTCATATTTAAGACAAATATACGCGTGAGACGCTACAAAACCTTTTTCATCAAAATACTCTTACCAGAAGAGCCACTTAATACCATGCATTTTGCACCTTTTTTCGATTTTCTCGAAAACGGTTCCGACGATTTTGATTAAACTCGCTATGTATCGATGTAAAATTTAATGGGCTTTAATATCATGTGGGTTTTATTCTAATTATTAAAATGGTCTGACAGGGCTTAAATGCCGATAATTTAAATTTTCTTTTTCTAAAGTACCTTTAATTTTGTTGATTCTATAAAAATAACTATATTATCTTGTTACCACTGATAAAAAACAGGTAAACGTATAAAATGAATGAATTCTATACCTAACTAAAGGAGAAAACAAAAAACATATTTTTTAATGCAATTTTTCGTTTTTGAACATAAGAGCAGTAATATACATGTATGATATACCGTTGGAAAGCTAAAGATTTTAGAAAAAAATATCATCTCATACACAAGCTTTTAAAAGTTAATAAAGATTGATGAAATGAAGATAACTAACTGATTATTTTAGATAATAATATAATAGATTTTTGATAAAACACATGTTTCCATATAAAGTCAATTTAATTAATTCTTTAATAGTTCACTTATTTTTATCTCTAACTGTATTTGAACAATTTTTCTCTATCTTCAGTCGATAGTCGAGTTTTGGTGGAATTACAGTTCTTATAATTTACGACTTGGTCATATAGATTTTTTTTTTTTCATTGTTTATCGTGGTATGCTTTTTTTAAAACTGAATACATTATTATCTCTATCTTCAATAATATCTGAGTTGGGGGGTGGGAGTTATATATAGGTAAAATTTCAACGTTTTTTTTATAATAAATCGCGATTTCATTATTAGGAAATTTTGTGCAGAATTCTTGTATTAAATAAAATGTTTTTTTTTTTTTTTTTCGGCTGTCATTTTAAAACTGACATTTTTTTGACGAATTCCGAAATAATTGGTTTTGTAATTTCGGAGGAAAACCCCGAACGGTGCTTAGTGGTTCTAAACCTTAGTAGTTCGGGAAAAAACTACGTGGATTGCGCAATTTAGGCTTTAAAATTTTGAAAAAAATTAAACGTATCCTTCGGATCAAACTATATTTCTGGGTTACCAAACGATTTAATTGGGTTGTAATCCATTCTAAATTTGAATTTTTTTTTATTTTTTTATTTTATTGTTAATTCAAGAGAGTTATATTCTAAAAAATGGTTTTTAAAACCATTTACACTAAATCTTACTCATTTTATTCTTAAAATGGTTTTAGTCCCTTTAGTTGGATATCGAATTCGTTCAGTTTATATATTTACCTGTTTTTTATAAATAACAATATTATATGGTTATTTTTATAGAATCTACAAAATTAAAGTTACTTTTGAGGAAGAAAATTTAAAATATCGCCATTTAAGCCCCGTCAGACTATTTTAATCAGAATTAAACCTACATGATATCAAAGCCCATTGAATTTTCATCGTTATAGCCGTTTATGAGAAAATCGTGAAAAGGTGCGAAATGCAACGTATAAAATGGATCTTCTGGTGAGTTGATTCTGATGAAAAAGTTTCTGTACCACCTCGGGCGTATAATTGTTTTAAATATAAAATTTCAATTCCATAGGACTCTTCGTTTTCGCCCTGGAGTTACTACCACATACGAGTTATTGCGGGACTTGGTCATTTGGTCTCTGGGGACTCTAAAACGTTGAAAACTCAAATTCGAAAATTTTCACGATCGTAATACTTTCTCTTACTATTTATTTTATATATAGGTAATTGGAAGTAAAAATGATTTACTTAGTTAGTTGTAAACTGTTATCCGGCATACGCCATGTGCTGTGATTGAAAAGGCAATGCATTTTTTCACAGTTAAATAAAATAATAACGAATTATAGTTTAGTTATGAGTTTAACAGAGTTACAATTAAGTAAGTTTTTATATTTAGACAGAGGAGTAACCATCAGAAAAAAAAAAAAATAAGACAAGATACCCAACTAATGTTCTTTGATCTCTTATGAGTTGAAAATATGTTTGAT
>JAJSOM010000198.1:0-10000 GCA_023052935.1 Piezodorus guildinii
AAAAAGCATTAATTAGAAAAAAGATGTTTTAGGGAGAAACAAATTATTGGCCTTTTTTTATTGATGTTTCAATTATTATTTTTTATGATTTTTAATTTTCAGCTTGTAAACTATCTATGAATTTATATTATTTATTAAATTCATATTGTGTTATTTAAGAATAGTGGAAATCTTTAAAATTGGTTTGAGTATCTTTATTTTATTATGGCAATCTGTAAAGATACATTTTAGAAATTAGAATCTTTTTTTAGACCTGCCTAATTCTGTATGTATGACTATATTGATAGAATTCATAATTCTTATGCTGGATATTTCTAATCTTGCTTCTTTCAATTGCAGGTACAGCTGCACTTACCAAAAAATGAGGATATCATCTGTAAGTAATAATGTATCCGAAAGTACTTGTTAATATCATGTTGTTAATGTCATTAAAATATCAATCTTATCTCAATGAAGAACATAATAATATAAAAGAATAGAATGGTTATTTGAAATAATGTTTTCATGTGGATGGATCTGTTCAGTTTCCTTCCAAGTCTTTTATTAAAGAATTAATTTATTAATTTGGAATAGTTAAAAGTCTTGGGAATTCAATTTATATTGGTATATGGATCATTCACACATAAATTGCCCCTTTGATGTCCAGAACTCTAAAGGTTTTGTATAATTAATAGTTCTCAACATTTTTTCAGCACTCAAGTAATACTCTGTTTCAATGTGACAGGCATATTAAAGTATAATATAAATAAATAAAGTGGGCATTTTTAATTATAATCTACATCAATCAAAATCAAAAATTGATTAGTATGCTTGAGAAATTCCTGATCTTCACAGTACAGATTAGATTTTTAGCAAATTTTCAGCGGTAATATTCGTACTGAGATGTTTCTGTACTAAAAATCGTGGGTGGGGCTCAACTTTGTAGTTATCCCAAGAACAACCTGTTATTATGTAATAGGAATTATTTATTTATGGGATAAGTTTAAATAATCAAAATAACTTTGTTTGAGATATAGATAGAAAGTGTAACTATTTGGTTAAAGGGATTTAGTTTTAATCCCTATAACTAAATAAATTTGGATTATTGGACAAAGCAACATGGTTGAAAGAAAATGCTAAGGATTTAGGTACCTCAATCAAGAAGTCAATTTAGTGAAGTGAGAATGGTTGACTGTGTGTGTGTGTGTATATATATATATAAGAGAGAAGTTGATTCCAAGTGTTGTGAACAAAACACTTAATTAAGTAGATAACTTAATTTATTTGTTCCAACGTTTTGTCCTAAATTTCCGACCTTCTTCAGGGCGATTGAAGGAGGTAGGACACAGCAATCAAACAAAAATAAACCAAAACCAGAAATTTATTAGTATGCTTGAGAAATTCCTGAGCTTCTAATTAATTAACATCGTTGGGTGCACAGTTAGCCATCTGGTCAGTGGCAAGTCTGTTGAACTAGATAGTCAGTGTGACCATCCTCAAGTCTTCAGCCACTGATTCTTCCCGTCTTTCCTTCAGTTTCCCTTATGGTCTGACTCCATCTGTATTTCTGGAGTTTATCTGTCAGGCTGTTGTTTTTCCGCCCATCCTCACCCACATGACCCAGCTATTTGAAGCGCTGAATCCACATAAAATGAGATGCAAAAAGATATTCATATAAGTCTTTGATCCTCTTGAAATTTTCTCAAGGGGTGCACACCATTGTCTCTAATAGGTCCTATGATGCGTTCTAACAATTTTCCGTAGCCTATCAATCTTTTCACCGAGAAGTTTTCGAAGGGTCCAAGTTGCACAGGCATAGGTCAGTATGGGTGGGAATGGTTTTATAGAGGTTGATTTTGATACCATGACTTAATAATAATAAGCCTACTTCTTCATTTGCACTGACATGAAGGTCATATACAGTACACAGGAACAGGACACCTTACCTAGAAAGACCTGGCAGTAGGTTTAAAATGCATGTACCCAATAAAATGGTGCGAACTAGAAGACAGATAGCCTCGGACTAATCCGGAGTTAGGGTTGCTTCTGGAGGGAATGGATTCACAGCCTTCGACATCGGCAGACAGTGTGAGCGGTGCCCCGATGCCGTATGGAGCTGTAAGACCGGCTACCATAGGAACTTTATACTCTTATCCGGGCTTGGATACTATCAAATCTCCCGCACGAGGAAGAGGAACCACCAGCCAAAGTAATAGGCAACGAAGGATGAAGTAGGGCAAAGAAGGGACCACAATATGAATATTACTGCAATCCATGCTTATTTATCAGCAACAAAGTCAGAAAAAGAGAAAACAGGATATCGCAATAGGATTTGCTGTTACTGGAATGAACAGTTCCCTAATATAACATTAACATCCCAAAGACTCGCTGATCAAGTAAAGCAAATTTTAGACAGGAAATTCTTATCGGAGTCAGAAATTACTGCAATTAAAGCTGAGATAAGGAACGTCTTGTTACAAGACTTAGAAGGAGAGATAGATGAAGTAGAAGATGTACAGCCAGCTAGTGTAAGCAGACAGTTAGTCACGACACCAACAAATAATCAAAAAACGCAATCCCTCACTGAAATATGGCATAAAATGCAAAAAGAGCATATGCTTTACTATGGAATAGCTCTGAATAATACACCCAAAATACCTAAGGTACCATACTCAAAAATGATACTATCTACTGTTAAATATATAAATGAAATATTAGCTGAACATATGACAGAGGAAATAAGTTTAGAAGATACATGTCATTGGATATATGTAGGGGCTTGGACAGTTGCAATCGAGCTTAAACTGATCAAAGATGAGAAACAATCTAATAGAATAATGAGAACAAAGATCCTCCCTGGAAAAGGAGAATCAAGAAAAAGATAAAAATCTTACGCAGTCAAATTGGAATCATCACTAATTACCTTCGGAATCCGGAAAATGCTTCCCTAAAACTGAAAAAGAAAATTGATGAAATTATAGTTTTTAATATTGGAGGGGTAGCAAACTGCGAGTTGAGGCAAACTCTGAGCGTTTACATGGACACTCTTAAGCAAAAATTAGAATTGTATGCAAATGGGATCAAGAGATTTACTGAAGCCCATTCAAGGAGAAGGTAAAATTGTGTATTTAACACAATGGAGAAAGCAGTTGAGACCGAAAGCAACAGTCAATCAGACAACATTCCCAGAACCCAAGGAAATATATGAATACTGGAAAGATGTATGGGAAAATAAAGAAGGTTACAAAAGTAATAATGACTCAATGATTCTTTCGACTATAGCAGCATTGGATGAGAATTACATAGCTTTGAATCTTGTCAACAGAGCGACCCCGATTAATGAGATTGATTATGCTTCTCTAACAGAGACTTGGAAAAATAAGCCATTGCATGGATTTTATCATTTATTGAACGAAATAGGAATAGATCGCTGACATGGTTAAAAAATGGTTATCTTTTTCCTGAAACAGAAGGGTTTCTGTTTGCTATCCAAGAACAAGCAATAGCCATGATAGCATACAGAAAACATATTTACGGGGAGGACATAAGTGACCTATGCCGTTTATACAAAAAGACTGCTGAGAGCATACAACATCGGGTTGTCCAATTCTGGCTGGTAAGGAGTATCTCCAAAGACACAACAATGCAGCGAAAATTATTCATCAAGCCATTGCATCAAAGATGAATCTCCTTAGTAGCGAATCTCCCTATTACAAATATAACCCATTACCAATAACTACCTGTCACAAAACTAAAATCTACTGGGATCACCCTATCATTACGGACCACACAGTTTTAAATAATGGGCCAGACATTTTAGTTATTGATAAAAATAGAAAACTGGGACAGATTGTTGAAATAGGTGTCCCATCGGATGACAATCTTAAAAAAAAAACAGTTTCTGAAAAAAAAAGGAAATACTGGCAGAGGAGCTTAAGCAACTCAATAGATTGAAGGGCTGCAGGATTTACCCAATTATACTATCTTGTAATGGCCTGATTCCAGAGAGTACTCTAGAATCAATCCAACGACTAAAGCTACCTATAAAGATTCTAGCGGAGGTTCAGCGAGTAGTCGTTCTAGGGACAGCAGCCACTGTTAGACAATTTTTAAATATAACATTATTAGAGCCTAATCCTTGACTCATTGAGACTGGGTTGGTGAAAATTCCCAGCGAAAGCTGAGGAAGTGCGAAATTCTGAAATAATAATAATAGGCTTACCAAACCCGAAGGTTCTGATGCTGATAGCACCAAATTCCGCTTACACAGGTTCGTCCAATGATCACCACTCAAGCCCATGCCCCCAATATCCAGCCTTAACGCAATCCTCTTATCAACGCTTCGGTCTACCTTTCGGACGCCTAACAGTCAGTTCAGCGTATATCAATTTTTTCAGAATCTGTTCCTTGCCGAGCCCGACAACTTTACCTGCCCATTTGAGACTCCGCGATGCTATCTACTCAATCATATTCACAGGGTATAAGCTCTGCGATTCCGCGTTATGCAACCTTTTAAACTGCCCAGTGGCCTCATCTCTCTTCGGACCAAATATTTTACGTAGTACCTTATTTTCGAAAACCTTAAGCCGTTGTTCATCCTTCAAAGTAAGCGGCCACGTTTCACATCCAAGTGAGCCAAGTAATTTAGCAACTGAATAATAACACGCATTTCCCGGGACTTTATTTCCTCCTGGATTTCATTTTTTCTTGTTTTCATTGAACCTAAGTACTTAAATTTCTCAACGTGTTCAAAAATATGTCCTGATATATCAATATCACCAAGATCGTCACCGTTTCTACTAGTCATATATTTTCTCTTATCGGTATTTAGTTCGAGTCCTATTTCTTTACCAGTTTTTATTAACGAACTTGTATTTAGTTGTATTATTTCCATTTCTTTACCTAGCAGTACCAAATCATCGGCGTATCCCAAAACCGGAATTTTATAACCCATATTTAAACCTTTAATATTAAATAAAAGCTATATTAAATAAAACAGGTGAAAGGGACTTACCCTGTTTCAAACCTGATCGCACCACAAATCTCTCGGAGTAATTATGACCTATTCTAACTTTATGGAATGTTAGAACACATCTCTACTAGGTTTACTAACTTTCTAGGGTATTCCCTGTTCAGTCATGATGTTATACAACTTCTGAAAGTCTATTCAAGATGAACAACACCGTTGTATTCCAACTTTTTCTCTAATATTTGAGGTAAGGAAAATGTTTGATCAATAGTAGAGCGATTCCGCCTAAAACCACATTGGTAGTCTCCGATAATTTCCTCAGCGTATTCCATGATTCGGCTAGTTAGTATTGAAGAGAATATTTTGTAACGTACTAACGGAGAAGAGAGATCCCACGATAGTTGTTACAATCCGTCCTCAGTCCTTTTTTGTGAATAGAAATGAGTATTGATTCTTTCCATTCTTCAGGCATTTTTTCATTTTTCCAGATCTTTTTAACTAAAACATGTATTTTAGAAACACCCGCTTCTCCACCCGCCTTGATTAATTCACTCGTGATATTATCGTTTCCTGCAGGTTTATGTTTTAATTTTCCTATCGCCATTTCGACTTCCTCTTTACTCGGTGCGTCTATCCACGGATCAGCGCTCTGATATTAAGAGTGAGGAGATTGATTATTATTTTCTGAATTTAGAATGCCGTCAAAGTGTTGTTTAAATTTGTTTAATATCTTAGTAGGATCCGCAATTAAATTATTATTTGCATCTTTAAGCCTTTTCTTATTTTTTAAGAATTTTGAAGTCTCACTTTTTACTACCCGAAAATAAGCCACGTTATTATTGCTTGGATTATTTACAGTTAGAAATGAAAATGAGTGAAACTAATAAACAATTAATTAAATTGAATTTCTATGGAAACAAGTGTTTTATTAATAAATCTATTATAATTTTATCTAAAACAATCAATTAGCTTTATCGGCTTTTCATAACTCTTTATTGACTTTTAAAAACTTTTTTATAAGATAATAATTTTTCTAAAAATCTTTAGCTTTCCAACGATATATTATACATGTATATTACTGTTCTTATGTTCAAAAAGAAAAAATTGCATTCAAAAAATATTTTTGCAGTATTCTCCTTTAGTTGGATATTGAATTCATTCAACTTATATATTTACCATTTTTTATCATTAACAAGATAATATGGTTATTTTCATAGAATCTACTAAATTAAAGGTACTTTATAGGAAGAAAATTTAAAATATTGGCATTTAACCCTTGTCAAACTATTTCAATCTGAATGAAACTACATGATATTAAACCCCATTAAATTTCACATTGATATAGCGAGTTTAATCTAAATAGTTAGAGCCATTTTTGAGAAAATCGTTAAAAGGTGCAAAATGTGTGGTATAAAGTGGCTCTTCTGGTTAGTAGCTGATTTTTACGAAAAAGTAGCTACAACATCTCGGGCATATAGTTGTCTTAAATATGAAATTTCAGCTTCAAAGAACTTTTCGTTTTCACGCTGGACTTACCACTCACACAGACCTTTTTTCTTGGACTTGATCATTTGTACTCAGGGGACCTTAAATGTGTATTTCTGTTGAAAACGCTAATTCAAAAATTTTCACGATCGCAATACTTTCTCTTACTAAATATTCCATGTATAGGTAGGTGAAAGTAAAAATATTCATTCATAAAAATATAAAATCAGTTTTCAATTTTTGGAAAATCCACATCTAAACAACTAAATGTCAACCTCAATACTTCATAAGGACCTTCCTTAATAATTGCAAAACGTGTTTTGGGACTTTAAGTAAGCTATATATCAGTTTATTTAAAAAAGAAAGAATATTTTCAGCTTTCAAGAAAACTAAGTGGCAATTTATTTGATTGTGACCCTTTTAATATTATAATGACTTACTCGTAACTTTCCATTGCAACAATGGTTTTATGAAAACATTTTAAGTATTTAATGACAGTAGTGGTGTTTTATTTAATATCTGCTATTTGTTTCAGCTTTTGAAGAAATGGAAAAGTTATACAAAACATCCAAAAAATTAGAAGTTGTTAATAAAGATGAAAATGTTTTTTCAATTTGGTTTTCATTTTATGAAATTTATAATGAAAAAATTTATGATTTATTTGATCCGCAAAAAGATGTGAGAACTCCTTTATCCCTTTCAACTGATGTGGACAAACGTGTATTTATAAAAGGTAAGTTTATTACTTGTCTCTTGTAGGTCAGGTTTTCGGATAGATAAAAATTCATTCACTTATCTTCAATCTGTAAAGATTGTTCCAGGTTCTATCCTCTTTCCCTATTTCAGCTTATTTATTCTATTCTTCCATTATTTTAATAATATTTGCTCTTGGTTCTTTAATTTTTTTTTGCTTCAAATTTTACTATTTATTTTCAGCATCATGTTATGTCTTTTCATGTGCAACTCGGTTTAATATAATTTGAATTTTTTTTTCATAATTTAGGACTAGAACATTTGCATGTCACTACATTAGAAGAAGCCTACCTTCTATACTACTATGGTTGTTGTAGTCGCCGTGTTAGAAATACAGCCTTAAATGATAGATCTTCTCGATCCCATTCTATTTTTACTATAAAAATTCTTGGCCGACAAAAGGATGGTAGTAATAATTACTTCATTTCACCAAGGTAATTAATATGAACATGTGAAGATTATTCCTTTACTGATGAAGTTGTGAATATATACTTATTATGGGTTTAGTTTTTCAGTTTGTGATTTAGCTGGTACTGAGCGTTTTAGTAAAACCAGAAATGAGGGATCTCGTATGAAAGAATCTCAGAGCATTAATTCTTCGTTTTTAGTTTTGAATCGTTGCTTAAAAATTATACGGTATGTATTTCATTCTAGAATATTTATATCTACTTTTAACATATCTCTGGTAACTTTAGTTAGTAGAATCTAAAGAACATTATTATTAAAACTTGCATTTAATATCTATGTGTTATTAAGAATATGAAAATTGTGATATTAATAATTACTGTGTTTTCAATTTTCCTTCTGCACAGTTTCATTTGATTCTCTTTTTCACTATATTTTAGTATTTAATATTTATTTTTGGTGACCCACAATATTGGTTTTGCCATTTTTATTTTTGAAATGATAATAACTATATTTAGTCGTTAGCAATCCCAACCACCATTGTATATCAGAAAATTTAGGAATGAAATAAACTTTCTCATATTTAATGATGGAGTTTTTGTTGACCGTTGAAAAATTAGTTGGGGGTGCGGTCATAAAATAAAAACACATATTTAAAACAAGTGCTATTTTAATTATGTGCCGACGTTTCGGCCTACATTGTGGACCTGGTGGAAGTGGAAGATCTAAAGAAGCGACTTCTTTAGACACCGTTTCAGAGTCAACCCTGATGAAGGTCCACAATGTAGGCCGAAACCTCGGCACATAATTAAAATAGCACTTGTTTTAAATGTGTGTTTCTATTTTATGACCACACCCCCAACCATCTTCCTCATCTAATTTCTCATTTTTAGTGTATTTAGCTTTCAGAGGTAACTATCATGTGCCCCTTAGGAAATTAGTATTAATTTATACTTTCCTAATGATTTATGTTCAAAAATCTATGATAAAATGTTTATTTTGCTATATTTTTATTGCTACTTATTGGTTTACTATAAAATTATTTATTTTTAGCTGTACGAATAACCTTGAATAATAATGTTTCAGTGAGAATCAATTACATGATTATAAGCAAGTTGTTCCTTATCGTGAATCTAAGCTTACACAATTAATGGGCACATCTTTCACAACTCGTGACACGAATCTTGTTATGATTGTAACAGTTGCTCAGACTCAGAATTTGATGGATGAAACTGAAACAAGCTTGAAATCTTCTGCAATTGCTACAGAAATCAAAGCTATGGTTGAAACACCTGTCAAGAAAAAAAAGAAAACAAGATTTTCATCTGCTTTTTCTCATTTGAATCCTGGACGTGGTGTGAACTGGAATGGTTAGCATTTTGTATTTATTTAATATTTAAATAATGTTAAGCATAAAGTTTAAGAGCTATGTGGTTTACTGGATAGAGCACTAATCTACTGTTCTCTGGGTCCTGGGTTCAAAACTAGCTGTGGCAGAATAATTATTGGCCTGAGGCATGGAGATTGGATTGACCTCATAGGGCATATCCAGTCTTTATAAAATGGGGTGAAAAATTAGTGACTGAGCTTGACTTGGGCCTAATCACCTCACTGTATGGTCGTTGGCCTAGAAACAGTACTAACAGATAAGTCATAGAGATGATACAAATGTACAAAGGGGATCACCTGTAGCATGCCATGTACTCATTAAAGATCCCTATCCTAATTAAACCTGGATAGGCAAAATTTAGGACTCCCACTGTAGCATCGTCTGATTAGCCACAGTAGCATAAAGTGGCATTAAATAAATAAACAGATGTATAAATTGAGAGCTTAATTACCTAGAGAGGCAATTAAGCTAGATTAATTAATGGTAATTAATTAATAATGTTAATTAATTAGATACATAATTAGAGAATTATGTATTGAAGCTAAGACCCTTAATAGATTATAGAGGTGCAAGTTTTATGTATATATTTATATAAGTATAATGAATAATCTGTATTCTAATTAAATATACAGTCCAAGAAAAAACAATTTACTTCAAAAACTTCTTAAAAGTAACTATAGTAAATCCATTTAATAAGATTATTCTATATTATTTTAAACTAAGAGCTGTTTTTAAATTTGTTTTTCTATTCATGATTGTCTTACCATAGTGCTTGTATAAATTATATTTCAGACACATGAAAAGCTAACTGAAACATTTATCGATCAAAATAGTTAAGGTTTTGTGTGTTAGTGTGGGGGGAGGAGGAGAGGGATCTATGTGAAATGATTAAATTAAAATTTTGTGTTGAAGTTACTTTCCTTTTTGAAAATTCTTTTAGAAGTAGAGAGTAATGTATAGATATAGGGGACGGAGTAAGCGAGTGAATATTTCATGTGTTGCCTAGCAACCAGAAGATC
>JAJSOM010000199.1:0-20112 GCA_023052935.1 Piezodorus guildinii
GGCGCTTGAAAAAAACGGTGGCCTTCGATACTTGCTTATACTTACTAAAATAAACATTGAATTTTTTTTTAAATACATTTTGTAGATATCAATAAATATGTTTAAAAAAAAATTTTTGGGCCAAAGTTGGAAGGTGTGTGGAGAAAACCCAAGCTTTAAAAACTAACAATTTATTAATGTGTGTATGGAAATTTTTTTGAGTAAGTGTATGTCACCCCCCAAAATTTAATCCCTTTTTTATTTTTTTTTTAAAAATATTTCTTTGAAATTTACAACTGTATTTTGTAATACAACTAGTAAATATGCTGGTAAAGATAAAATACATGAAAAAACATGAAGAAAACTGCCCATTTTCAGCACTCTAGAGCCCAATGGTCCGAGGCCATCTTTTAAAGACGCCTCGGGGGGTTTATCGGGGATCGAAAGGAAGCAGGGTAGATACTAGGGGGTTTAGAGGGGGAAGGGATTCAAAACCTAGTTCGGGCCAAAACAGTAACATGGGGGAACATAAAAGATTTTTGGGTTGGATGAATTTTTTTCGTGAAAAAGGGAAAGGAGGTTTTTTTTTTTTTTTTTTTTTAAAGGGTGTTTTTTTCGCGCGCAAACTTTCTGAAAAAGTATTCGAGTATCTGAAATAACCTTACTACGATATAAAAAAAGGGCAAAAATTTAAAGCCTATTTACCACTATATACTATAGGGGGGGGACGTGTTTAAAAATATATAATAAAATATAAAAATATACTACAAAAATTTCCACTACAGAATAATACATATATTAACTTAACTTTTAACTTCCCTTTTTAAAATTTTTTGATTTTCAAAAAATTATAAAAAGGGGATTTAAAAATAAATGTTTCAACTATGAAAAATAGTTTGTATTTGGAAAATAACAAATTTTAAAAAATAAATAAATTTTTAAATAAAAAATTTAATTTAAAAAAAATTGTTTTCCAGTTTCTGAAAAAACCCAAAAATACGATATAAAAAAGCAAAAAACTCAAGCTCTATTTACCACTTTATACCATAAGGAACTGATGTACTTAATACTAATTAATGTGAAAAAAACCCCATAATATATAAATATTTTTTTAAACCACGGAAAAAAATTTTTTTTACGCGACAACTGAGGAACGTCAATATTTTTGCAGAGTCTAGTGGTTAAGTTTTACCTAGAAAAATTCATCAAAATCTGTGAACGCTATGTCGTAATCCTTCCCATGTGGTACCCCCCTGTACGCCCTACCCCGTACCCTGTAACCTCCGTCCCCCGGTACACAGGTACACACTACAGAGTACACCAGCCGAACGAACGACTACATAGCTGCTATTTTACTTCAAAAGCGAAGGAGGGAGGGGCTGAAGCGTTGGGAGAGCGATATTTATCCAGAGCAGTGCCGTCCCCGAGCCCGGAGGATGCACAGCAACATTGTGGGCTGTGCTCATACCCTCTCCCGCCGTCTTCCGGAGGCTCGTCCTGCATATCTTCGTCCAGGAGGGGGTCTCAGGAGAGCTACTGTCTCAGCCAGTAATGGTCTAGATGTATCTAATAGCGGAGCCTTAAGTCTCTTGTAGGGGTTGAGTTCGAGTCGACGTCCGGCTAGCTCCGGTTCCTTGTCAAAAAAAATAAATGATATTATTAACTATCATAATGTTGTTCTCAGTATGTAAATGTAAAAGAAAAAAGCAGGTTACTATCATATAAATTAAATAATAAATAAAAACAAGATTTACCAATATATACCTTTATAGTAGGTTGTAGTAGAATGAAAGTGAAGGAATATGGTTATCAAACATCTTATTTTTTTTTCTGTTTCTTCGACTTTACATATCATACATCACCAGAGATTAATAAAAAAAGAAAAGTGTTTTCATTTCAATTATAATAAATATTTTTGTGATAAATTTCTTTATATGTGTTTAAAAAATATAATAAATATATTACGGAAATATTACATAAAATTAATATCTTAAGGGAGTAAGTGTGGGTGGGGGTTCGTAGTAATCCTCTCAGGTGTAATTCGGGAGACAATAATTAAATATTAAAATAAACAATAATTAAAAAAAAAGTAATCGAATATCCTGAAATTACCTTACTAAGAAAACATATAAAGCAATAATCAAGCTCTATTTACCACTATAGTGACTAGTATGGAAAGTGATTAAAAAAAAATATATAAATTTTCAAACATCTAATTTTCTGGTTCGACATTATATAAAGAAACAAAAAAAATGTATATAATATGATAAATATATATACATTTTTTTGTTCTATATATAATTCCTAACAGAAATTAGATGTTTTGAAAATTATAAATTTTTTTTAATCAATTCCATACTAGTATAGTGGGTTAAATAGAGCCTTGAATTATTGCTTATATGTTTCATAGTAAGGTTATTCAGAATATTCGAGAATACTTTGTTTATAATTATTGTTTATTTAATATTTATTATTGTCTGAAAACAACCTGAGATGGATACTACTACCCCTCACACTTACTCCCTTAAGATATATTTATGTAATATTTCCGTAATATATAGTTTATATATTTTTAAACACCTATAAAGAAATTTATCACAAAATATTTTTTAATAAATTGAAATGAAAACACTTTTCTTTTTTTATTTAATTCTCATGTGATGTATATATGTAAGTTCGAAACAGAAAATAAGATGTTTGCACCATATACCTTCACTTCACTTCCCTACTCACTAACCTACTTATAAAGGTAATATGTGGTAAATCTAGTTTTTATTATTATTTAATTATTGATAGTAACTGTTTTTTTTTTAACTATTTAATACTGATCATTATTCTAGATAATAATATATAATTTTTTTTTTTGACAAGGACCGCGGAGCTAGCCGGACGTCGACTCGAACCCTCAACCCCTACAGAAACTAGCTCCGCTAATAGATACAATCTAGACCATTACCCTGGCTGAGACAGTAGCTCACCTGAGACCCCCTCCTGGAGACGAAGATATGCAGACTAGCCTCCGTAATACGGCGGAGAGGCTGAAGCACAGCCAAACTGGTGCTGCATCTCCGGCTCCGGGACCGGCACTGCTCTGGATCAATATCGCGTCTCCCCACCGCTCAGCCCCTCCCTCCAACGCTGAAGTAAATAGCAGCAATGTATGTCGCGCCTCGTCTGGTGTACTCTGTATTGTGAAACTGTGTAACTGGGGACGGAGTAACAGGGGTTTTTACGGGGTACGGGTACAGGGGTACTCACAAGTGGAAGGAGTTACGAATGCGTCCTCACAATTTTGAAAATTTTTCCTAAGGTAAAACTAACCACTAGACTCTGCAAAATATTAGACGTTTTCTCTCAGTGGTCGCGTAAAAAATATATTACCCGGGTAAAAATATTTTAAATATTATGGAATTTACACATTAATTAGTATTAAGTCCACATCAGTCCTTACTTGGTAAAATGTGGTCAAAATAAGATCTTGAGTTATTGCTTTATTTAATCGTATTTGGGTTTTTCAGAAACTGATACAATTTTTTTAAGTTATACTTTTTATTTAAATAAGTTTATTTATTTTAAATTGAGTTTATTTTCCCTAATACATCTATTTTTCATAGTTTAAACATTATTTTTAATCCTTTATAATAATATTTGAACACAAAAATTTAAAGGAAGTTAAAAGTTAAGTGTAATATATGTATATTCTGTATTGGATTTCTGTGTAGTAATATTAGTAGTAATTTATGATATATTTTTAAACACGTCCCTCCCCTATAGTATATAGTGGTAAATAGAGCTTAAATTATTGCTTTATTTTATATCGTAGTAAGGTTATTTCAGATACTCGAATACTTTTTCAGAAAGTTTGCGCGCGAAAAAACACATTTAAAAAAAAAAAAAAAAAAGAAACGCTCCTTACTTTGTCACGAAAAAGTTCATCCACAAAGATCTTGATGTTCCCTATGTTACTGTTTTGGCCCGAACTAGGTATGAATCCATTCCCACTCTAACCCACTAGTATCTACCCTAGCTTCCTCTTCGATCCCTGATAACCCTCCGAGGCGTCTGAAAAGATGGCCTCGAGACCATTGACTCTAGAGTGCTGAAAATGGGCAGTCTCTCTTCATGTTTTTTCATGTATTTTATCTTTACCAGCATATTTACTAGTTGTATTACAAAATACAGTTGTAAATTTCAAAAGAAATATTTTTTAAAAAAAATATAATAAAGGGATTAAATTGGGGGCTGACAACACTTACTCAAAAAAGTTTCCATACACACATTAATAAATTGTTAGTTTTTGAAAGCTTGATTTTCTCCACACACCTTCCAACTGGCCAATAAATTTTTTTTTTAAACATATTTATTGATATCTACAACTGTATTATTTAAAAAAACTTCAATGTTTATTTTAGTAAGTATAAGCAAGTATCGAGGCCACCGTCTTTTCAAGCGCCTCGGAGGATTATCGATAATAGATGTAGATAAGAAGTTACCGACAAGCGGGTTTAAGTGGGCTAGTAGTTTAGAATTAAAGAAGGTGTAACTATTTCGGGACTATTCTGCAACCAATGGGATAATTATATTGAGGGTATATAGTCGACTGTAAAAACTATTATAGGTGGAATAATCAGGAATCAGTCCATTTTTAAATGTTTTCCAACGTTTCGGCTGAAGCTTGTGAGCCATCATCAGGGCTACAAACATCAGAACAGACGAGATACATATTAATATGCTAATGACAATTTTTTTGAATGTAGTGACAATGACAACATTTGAAATAAAACAGAATATTTACCAACATACTTAAATATTATAGCTACAAATAATGATAATATGATACACAATCTGATGATGATAAGCATAAAAACAAAACTTTAGACTTTAATATAGAAGTAAAAAAAAAAATATATATATATAAACGTACCATTACTGAGCCATGTCCAAGCATAAACTGAGGAAAACCATAAACATAGGTAGGTAGTATGGGAGCGGTATATTTCTTTTGTGTATCATATATCGTTTATTTGTATCTATAATATTTAAGTATGTTGGTAAATTTTCTGTTTATTTCAAATGTTATCATTGTCACTACATTCAAAAAAATTTTCATTATCATATTAATATGTATCTCTTTTTGTTCTGATGTTTGTAGCCCTGATGATGGCTCACAAGCTTGAGCTGAAACGTTGGCAAAATTAAAAAAAATTCAAAAAATGACTGATTCCTGATTATTCCACCTATTATAACAATTGGGATAATTAGGACTGTATGATGAATTTATTAAAGTAGGAAATTGCGGATTTTTCGCAAGATTTTAGACTAAAAGGATTGGATGTAGGATAATTTAATGGATTCCCATTACTCAATATAAAAAAAAATAATAATTCAAAATTACTCTATATCAAAGCAGAATAAATAAAAAATAATATTATATTTTAAATTATTTAAGTTTCAAATAAATAAACTCGTCAAAACAGTTAAGGCTTCTTAGAAATGTACTCAGATTAAAATTCCTTTTTAGAAGTGATGAACACAGCTTTTTAAGACACCTTATTAAAAGTATTTTTTTGACCAGATTATTTACATTTTTAAGGTTATTATCAAGCACAACACTTAAATACTTTAAGGGCGTATTTTTTTAAATTATTACCCTTTGAAACAGAGTAATTTTGACTCCAAATTTATTTTTCTACCTTTAATATAACAAATATATTAAATAAAAATTTTTCGCGAGAAAACTTTCATATTTTTTGCACGACTTTTGGAGAGTCTAATATTTTGCAGAGTCTAATCGGTTTAAGGTCTAGTTAGACCTGAAGTAATTTCATAAAAATCAGTGAGAACCATTTGGAATCCAAATGAGAGAGAAAAAACGTTTCTAATAAAAAAAATCTTAAAAGTGCTCTCATAATAGACATATGCTCTCATAATAGACATATGAACGCCCCACACCCTTCATCTGGCGCTAAACCATTTCATGATTCAATAAATACATAAACATTTTCGCTAGACGTCTGTTTTCTTGAGCAATTTCTTTAGGCATGGATAAGTCAATTTGGCTTAAGAGTCTGTAGATGTTTTATATTTTTGGATTTTTCGGTCAATTAAATGATACATTATTGAAAATATTAAACTAAATTTTTTTTTTTTTTTATTATAAGTCCTCCCTTTAACATATTGGGTTTTTTCACATGAAATGTCTGTTTTTATAGTTTCTGAAATACATAAAGGATTTTGCAGGTCTCTGTTGTTTTCTACCGAATGTTTACATATTTTAAAGTAAACAGTTACTAATCCTCTACCTTTGTATTATAAACATTAGCTTCCCGAACAATTACTCACTTTTTAGTATACCTCTGAATATGAACATGGAAACACGCGATTTTCGAGTAATATTTCTGTATGAGTTTAAACTCGGCCATTCAGCAGCTGAGGCCACTAGAAATATTTGCAAGGCGTTTGGGGAAGGAGTGTTAATGAACGGACCATTCGCCGTTGGTTTGCTAAGTTTTCAGCTGGGGATACCGACTTGGAAAACTTGCCCCGAGGAAGACCTCCGTCCGTAATAGACAACGATGTCCTCAAACATACAGTAGAAGGAAACCCCTACCAAACAGTTAAAGGACTCTCAGCACAACTAAATACAAGTGCATCTACCGTTTCCAGACATTTAAAGTGTATTGAAAAAGTAAAAGAGCTCGAAACATGGGTACCTCATGATCTCACTAAGCGGCAGCAAGACCCCATGTTTCAAAACATACCGTGCAAAAATTGAAAGAACAGGGCAACGAAGTTCTTCCGCACCCACCATATTCTCTCGACTTGTCTCCAACAGATTACCACCTGTTCAGGAATTTAGACAACTTCGTCAAAGGAAATCCTTTTGAAAATTATGATCAAGTGAAAAGTGCGTTTTTAGATTTTGTTTCACTTCAAAGCTCAGAGTTTTTCAGTTCGGGGATAAAAATGTGGGTGTCACGTTGGAAAAATGTGTAGAAAAAGAAGGTGAATACTTCGAATAAATATTGAGGATGCATAGTCGACTGTAGAAACTATTATAAGTGGAATAATCGGGAATCAGTCATTTTTTGAAAATTTTTAATTTTGCCAACGTTTCGGCTCAAGTTTATCACGCGTTTATTATGCTCGGACATGGCCCAGTAATGCCCTGATGATGGCTCACAAGCTTGAGCCGAAACGTTGGCAAAATTAAAACATTTCAAAAAAATGACTGATTCCTGATTATCCCACCTATAATACTTCGAATAAAATTATCTTGTTTTCATATCGTATTTTTAATAAAAAATCCTTTACCTTGAAAACGGACATTTCATGTGACACAACCCAATCATTTGTTGGGTGAACTATAAGGTAAGGAAACTCTCATGAAATTTTCGATCCTAACAAGATCATTTCGCGAATTCCATTTTTAAATGATTTTTTAAAAGCTAGGTACACACTTTTCATTTAATTTTTAAAATATATTTAATTGTTTTTGTTAGCCTAAGCTAACCTTTGACAAAATAAATATAGAAAAATAGCAAATCATCAATGTTTTTAATCAACTAGTTTATGTTTCTGCTTGAAATAATTAGTCTACTTTTTTTTATTTGTTTTACTTGCATTTATCATTTTATTTGCATTTGAAAAAATATATTTCAGCATACAAATAAGTTCTTTTTTAAAAAACTATTTCTAGTCTTAAACATTGAGATATAAGGTTTGTATTTTTGAAGTATGCCCTTTAAGAGGGTCTGTAAATTTGACAAGCGTTTGTCTAAATAGGTTTCAATAATAATACATCGTATATATGGTTCAATCCATTCGAATTCGTCCAGGTAGTGCCGCATAATATATGTATATATATATATTATATACAAGCTACATTGTTAGTTTACATTTAGAGAAAAATGGCAATCACAACTGTTTTGTATTTTTGCGTAAACATTTAAGTCTTTTTTAACGTACACAAAAATCTTTTAACGCGAAAAAAATGAAGTTATTACACACATCTTATACCGAATTAAATAAAATGAATAATACGACCTGTGATAAAAAAAGAAAAACAACTTGTTTCTTTTAAAATATAAGTTAATTACGAAAAAAGGTGGCAGTGGTTCATATTTTTAAATCTATCATGAGAGAACTTTTGGCTTATATTAGTAAACAATTTCTCCTAATAAGACACTCTTTATCTTCGACTCAGCTCTCCGTCTAATTGTACACAGTACACAATACAAAGTACACAATACAAAGTACAAAGTACACAGTACACAATGCATGATAAACAGTTCGTCTTTCCCTTCTTACATATACGAGTACATTATACACCATTCATATACCACATATTTTCTAAACGATTAACGAAGCATTGGCAAACCACAATTTTTCTGAATACGTTCTCCTCTAAATTTATTGGAAACGATGACTTTTAAAGCGTTGTTCTTTTTGTATTCTGTCGAGATCTTTAAGGGAAAAGTAATTAAATATTTTTTTATCAATAATGGTTAATAAAATCATTAAATATTTTTTAAATACTAAATTTGTTAGATTTCTTTTTTTTTTTTTTTTTTTCAACAACAACAATTTTTTATTGAGTAAAATTACAATTTGTCCCAATTTGGACATTAATAGTAGTGCTGAAAGATATCATACGTACTACATTCATACAATATTTACACAGCATAAAATTACAATAAAATATATACACAATAATGAATCAATACAATAAAGTCAAGAAATCACTTATACCTATATACACATACACACACTCAGACATACATCACATTGAGTGGAGAATCTAGCCAGTGCTAGAACTCCAATATATTTACAAAAGGTCGCGGGGCCACTGCCGTTTCAACCTTCTAGGTGGGTTGTATGGATGAGTGGAGCTGGATAGGGATTGAGCTAGAGGATTAGGATGATGAATGAGATTCTGGTGGAATTTGGAAAATTTGGATGGCATTAGGTCTGAAATAAAAGGAACATTAAGGTCGTGGTGCAAGGTATAGTTGGAAACATAATAAGGAGCATTTACTATTGTACGGAGGACTTTGGATTGAATGCGTTTGATGTTAGTACGTTTAGCTGTCCCCCACAGTTCAAGTCCGTAGGTCCAGATGGGATAACAGTTATGTACGATTGAAATATATAATATGTCTGGCCAATAGACAAAATAAACATGATTTACATTATTAAACTAAGGAGAAATACTATACATAAAAAACTAACAAAGAAATCAAGAAGAAAAAAATATATATATATATCTTCTAAATTTTGTCTTCTGAAAACATGAAATCTTATTTAAACAAAATGAAAAATAAATGAAATTAAAAGCAAATCATTCACTGTAGATTTCTATATAGAACTGACATATTACATTTGCTGATCGTCTATTTAGGATCACAGAACATCTAGGAAAAGTTGGGATTTGAATGGAGATAAAGAGGCAGCATGGCGGATATGGGTTGGTTGATAATTCCAGAGTTTAGTAGAGCGAACAATGTTTTGTGGATAGGAACGTAAAGGTCAATACTCTAAGATCATAACTTGTGTCAAAATCGTCCTCATATTTAACTTTCCTACCGAGATTCGGGAAGTATGTTAGTTAAATACGTGTATATATATTTTTATTTTTTTTTATTTATATTTTATTAAATTGTATAACTGTATATTACATAAATACAATAAGGAAAAGTGATGAATTATAATAAAAGGCGTATAAGGCTTGTGAAGAAACTACCCTGCGGTAGTACTTCGATGTTTATTTAAGTAAGTAGATCCCGAGGCTATCTTCTTTTCAATCGCCTTGGAGGGTTGTCAGGAATATGTGAGGTTGATAGGTTGCGGACAAGAGGGTTTATATGAGTTGGGAGTTTGGAACTAAAAGTGGTATACCTGGTACGAGAAAGGTCTGCCACAAATGGGATATTAAGGTCGTTATGGATGATTTTATTTGTGACGAAATAAGGAGCATTCAGGATTTTGCGAAGGATTTTGGATTGTAAGGATTGGATGCGGAAGGAATTAGATGGCTTAGTAGAGCCCAAAGCTCGATTCCATATGTCCAGATGGGTCTGATGACAGTGATATAAATGAGCTTTTTGTAGTGAATTGGAAGTTTTGAACGTTTGTTTAGTAAGTTTTGTAGTAATCGGTATCTATGAGCAGTTTCTTTTCGTTTTAGTCTCGTGTGAGGGTAATATATTTTTTAAAAAGTTTTTCCCATTCTACGCGTATAACCATCTTAAATCGTAATTTCAGTTTCGAACGACTTTCTACTATCGAACTAGACTAATCATATGCCCAGAATATTGGCGGATTTAATTATTTGGAATTAAAACATGTATTACCGTTGAAATAGACGATTTAAAATTGTTCATTATCTTCCCTTACTTTGACTTTTTAAAATCTTAAACATTTAAAAAAATAAAATAAAATAAAAGGAAAAATGTTTTTATCAGTTCATGTTATTTTGGAGTCCCGAAATATAACAATGAAGTACATGGTCCATCTTAGTCTTATCAAATTGTCCCAATTCAGGCAGAGAGGAAGCCGAGATAGTAACTTATCAGAGCCTATTGTCATTCAAGATTGTATGTATGTGTATGTATATGAGTGTGTGTGTGTGTATGTGAGTGGGTGTGTGTGTCTGTGTGTATATACTATACATTTATATAACTATTCGCAAGTTTGGAAAATTACTATACCTTAAAAAAAAAATTTTGTCGTTTTCTCCATCAGTTTATTACCAAATTTGTTCAACTATATATATTTTTAACCGTATTTCATCAATTAAAATATATTAAATTTTACATGGATATAGCGAGTTTATTCAAAATCATTTGAACCAATCATGAGAAATCGTAAAAAGGTTCAAAATGCGTGTTATTAAGTGGCAAATGTTTTCGGAAAATTTGATATCTAAGCACTGTCACAGAATTTAAATCAGAATAAAACCTACATGGAATCAAAGCCAATTTATTTTTAGTTTATTCTAAATCGTTAAATAGGTATGTTTTTGCGAGAAAAATATGCAAAAAGTGGAACTTCTGGTCAGTAAATTATGTTGAACAAGTTGCTGCAATATCTCCGCTTCTAAAATATGAAATTTCATTTTCGTATTTCTCGTTTTAGAGTTATACTTCGCTCATACACGCACTTTTTCGTTCATTTGGTCTTTTACTTACTGTATATTACATACATAGATATGTGAAAGTAAAAACTTATTAAATTAGATTAATATTGAATTGAGTGACTTTGAGTGAGTGTGAGTGACTTTTGTACATATTCTTATTGATTCTGTATTGTATATATGTATATTTAATTATTATTTTATAATACATTTATTGATTTTTATATATCGTGTGAATGTAGTATGAATGTTGTACTTTATCACTATTAAAAAAGGTCCTAATTAGGACAGATATTACTCAATGAAAATTGTTTCAGGAAAAAAAAATATTGCACTATGGTGAATTACCATTAGTATTTTAAATGAGACTGGGAGCGGCGTGCCGTTCTGTTGAACCCGGCTGTGGCGGAATATTATTTATTCTGTTAATTCAGTCGAGGGGCGACTCTAGGGTATGGAGACCCTCCTGGGCTCGACCCAGCCTCTTTAAAGTCGGTACCCAAATTAATTGGGGATTAAGGCCTAATCACCTCATTGCACTGCCATTGGCCTTGAAACAGCAGAATCTCTATATGTGCTGAGTCCAAGAAGTTTTTTTTTTAAATGAGGCGAAAATCGTGATAAGAAGCCATGCTTTGAAGTATATATATATATATTCTATACATATTACAATCACTTTAACTAAAGAGAAACGTAAAAATTGTGTTCACACCGAACACCAAATTTTGTTTACTTTTACTAACTATACGCCCGAGACGTGACAAAACTTTTTCCATCAAAATGAGCTTACCAAAAGAGGGCACTTTAAATACCATGCATTTTGCACCTTTTTTCGATTTTCTCGAAAACGGTTCCGACGATTTTGATTAAACTCGCTATAATCGATGTAAAATTTAATTGGCTTTAATATCATGAAGGTTTTATAAGTTAATGGAGAGTGATAAAAAGAAGATAAAACTAACTGATTATTTTAGATAATAATATAATAGATTTTTTAATAAAACACGTGTTTTCTATATAAATTCAATTTGATTAATTCCTTAATAGTTTCACGTAATTTTATCTCTAACTGTATTCGAAGATTCTTTCATTGATTTTAAAAAATCGAGGTAAGTGAAAGTCGTGTGTTGCCCGCACCAGATTTTTTAACATGGAAACAACAATATATATGTATTAAATACCGTTGCAAAGATTAAGATTATAAAAAATTATTGTCTAACGAACAAATTTGTAAAAGTTAATGAAGAGTGATAACAAGCCGATAAACTAACTGATTATTTTAGATGATAATATATTAGATTAATTAATAAAACAGATGTACTTATCGAAACTCAATCTAATTGATCCCTTATCATTTTTTCATATCTAAGTGTATTTAAAAAAAAATTTTTTTCCTCTTTATATCTATATTCACGCCTGTCAGAATGTATCTGACAATCAGCAAATGTGCTGTACAAATTGAGATCCAGGCATGGAAAGGCAAGAAGAAGTAAAGCGCCCAGCAGCACCCCTTCCATGGCTTTATTTTATCCGAGGAGGTCCCTCATCCAGCCTCTCTTTAGCCTTCTTCTGACTGGCATTTCAACGATTGACATGTCGTTAATCAGTCTATTGGTTTAAGAAGGTATGTTAAAATTTAAATGGATTTTAGGAATGAATGTAAGTGAAAGTCGTGGGCAGTACCTTTGATTTCGTTTTTTTTTTTAAATGTTAAGCTTCAGAAGTTCCGAGTAACATACAGAGGAACGATTAAAAACTCTTAATTAATTTTTAAATGTTGAGCTTCAGAAGTTCCGAGTAACATACAGAGGAACGATTAAAAACTCTTAATTAATTTTTAAATGTTGAGCTTCAGAAGTTCCGAGTAACAATACAGAGAACGATTAAAAACTCTTAATTAATTTTTAAATGTTGAGCTTCAGAAGTTCCGAGTAACATACAGAGGAACGAATTAAAAAACTCTTAATTAATTTTCATTTCGAAATTCAATAGATACGCACGAACTTGATCAATTCAAATTACAACTTAGTCTTCCAAAAGGGAGGAAAGTCCGTTTGAATCGCTGAGGAAGTTTTAGAGGCAATACAAGATGAGGCTAACTCGTAACCGAAGGTTTCCAACAAGCCCGGCTAAATCCTAACCAGCCTGAATTAAAAACACTCAACGAATCGGGAAAGAAACAATCTTATTCCTTCAGAAAGCGAATTCTAAAACAGCAAGTTACCTCTAAACGGTATAGAAACTTCATCAATACGCTTTTGAAGATCAAACAGCAAGAAATATGCAAACAGTGTTTTTTCAGCTACAACACTTAAAAATCTGGTGGCACACACGAATTTTAGTCACCTCGTTTTTTTTTTTTTTTTTTTTTTTTTAAACTATTTATTGATATTTACAACTGTATAATTATATACAACAAGTAAATGTGATGGATATAGGAAAATGACACGAAATACATGAAAGAGACGCCACCCATTGGCAGCGCTCTAAAAATATTTAAACTAGAAGGTCTCGGGGCCATCTTCTTTTCAGACACCTCGGAGGATTATCAGGAATTGAAGAGGATGATAAGATAGAAACTAGTGGATTAGAGTGGAAATGGAGTTTTTCATGGAATGATTGGTACCTGGTTCGGGCTAGTTCAGTAACATATGGGATATTAAGGTCTTTATGGATGAGTTTATTTGTGACAAAGTAAGGAGCGTTAAGGATTTTACGAAGGATTTTGGATTGTAAGGATTGGATACGAGAAGAATTCGATGGTTTAGTAGAGCCCCATAGCTCTACTCCGTAAGTCCATATCGGTCTTATGACGGTCATATAAATAAGTCTTTTGTAATTAAGTGGAAGGTTGGAGCGTTTGTCCAGTAAGTGTTGAAGTAGTCGAAAACGTCGAGCAGTTTCTTGTCGTTTAAGTCTGTATGAGGATTCCAAGTAAGACGTTTGTCGAGATGGAGTCCTAGGTATCGGATCTGTTCTACAGGGACTAGAAGAGAGTTATTAAAGGATACTGAAGGGCAGGAAGTCATGGGCTTACGACGAAGGGTAAAAGTAATTTGGTGGGGTTTGTTGGAAATCTCCGTTATCAAAATCGATTAAAGAATTTTCAAGTACAATAAGAGATGAAAATAATTAAAGAATTAATTAAATGGAATTTCTATAGAAAACATGTGTGTTGGAATTGAATTAGTCTTATTTTTATATCTCACCATTTGTAAATTTTTAAAACCGGGGGAAAAATAAACTGTTTTTTTTTTTTTTTTTAAAAAAATTTTAAAAAATTTTTTAAAAATTTTCAAAAAAATTATGAAATAGAAAATTTTGAATTAAATTGAAAAAAAAATTTTTGACGAAAAAAATTTTTAAAATTTAGGTGGGGTTTTTTTTTAAAATTTTTTAAGATTATCAATAAGTTTTTGGGGGAAGAAATTAGTGTTAGGGGGTTTTCGGGAAATAAATGACTAACCCCGGGGGGAACCAATTTGGAAAAGGCGGATGTTAATTTAAAAACCCCAAAGTTTCGGGGGTGGGAAAAAATTTTCAAAAACTTTTTTATTGGGGAATCAGGGGCCCGTTTAAAAGTAAAAAAGGGGGAAAATGAAAATTCCCGGGGGGCAAAAAAATTTAAAGTATTTTAAAACGTAGATTCTGGGGTTTTAAAAAAATTTGCCCGATAATTATATTCTTTTTTATTGGTAAAATTTTTTTCAAACAAGTTTACTTTAAAATTGCTAGTAATTTTTTAAAGTTTGGGGGAAATCCACACTTTAAAAACTTTCATTAAAATAAATAAAAATTTAAATCATTGAATAAAAAAACGTGGGGAAATTATTAAGAATTAATCCCAAAGGTTTTGAAAAATGTGTTTTATTAAAAAAATTTTTTTTATTTTTATCTTAAATAATAGTTAGTTTATCCTTTATCACCTCCATTAACTTTAAAAGTTGTGTATAAGAATTTTTTTTCTAAAATCTTTGTTTTCCCAACGGTAATCAAAAATTTTAATTACTGTCTTAGTTCAAAAAAAAAAAAATTGCTTTTTTCTTATTGGGTTTTCTCTTTTATTGGGTAATAATAAAAAATTTTCGGCATTTAACCCCTGTCCCCATTTACCCAAAAAAAAAACCTACATGATTTAAATTTTTAAATTTTAAAACGAAAGGGGTTTTAATCAAAACTGGGAACCGTTTTCGAGAAAATCGAAAAAGGTGAAAAATGCATGGTTTAAAGTGCCTCTTCGGGAAAGTCATTTTGAAAAAAAAAAGTTTTAACGTCTGGGGCGAAATTTTTGTCTTAAATTTGAAATTTTCAGTTTTAGACTTTTTTTTCCCCCCCAACCACACACCCCACACACAGACCTTTTTTTGCGGGATTTGGGGTTATTTGGCTCAAAACCAAAAACGTGTATTTTCCGTTAAAACGGGAATTCGAAAATTTTTCACGATCGCAATATTTCCCTTATTTTAAATTTAGAAAGTAAAAATAAAAAAATTGAACTTAAAAATTTAAAATTTTTAAAGCAGGTTAACTATTATTTATTACTAAAATAAGGAAAACTTATTTTTTTAAAAATAAATAACTTTGAATTACCTTTTTTTGTTAAAACTTGCCAAAAAAATTTCGCCTTTTTTTTGTTTTATTTTAAAAAAAAAATTTTTAATAAAAAATCTTGGGAAAGGACTTCACTTATCCTTTTTTTAAATCGATTAAAAGAATTTTCAAAAAAGTAAGAAAAAAAATATTAAAACCATTAAAGAATTTTGTAAAAGGGAATTTTTGACCTTTCAAGAAAAAGGGCCTTAAAAATTGGTATCCATTTTTAATTTTTTAATATAATAAAATATTTTTTTTTTAAAAAAATTTACAAATAAATATTATATCTTAATTTAAAAAAATTTTTATTGTTTAAAACTTAAATTTTTTTTTTTAATTTATTTATTAATTTTTGATATATTTCTTTTTTAATTTATTGAACTGTTATTAAAAGTAAAAATTTATTCAAGAAAAGGTTTTTTTTTCCCCTTTAAATTGGTTTAAAATTTTTAATTATCAACCTTTGTTTGAAAAAAAATAAAAAATTGTTAACAAAAAAAAGGTTATTTTAAAAAAAAAAAGTAAAAAAATTATTTTTTTTTATAAATTTTAAAACGAAAATTTTTGAAAAAATTAAAAGAACATTTGTAAACCTAAAAATTAAAAAAAAAATAAAAAAAATTTTTTTAAATTTTTTAAAAAATTTTTTTGAGAAAAAAAATTTTTTTCCAAATTTAAAAAAAAAAAACCCTTTTTAAAAAATTTTTAAAAAAAAAAAAATTTTTTTTTTTTTAACTTTAAAGAAAAAATTTAAAATTAAATTTCGGAAAAATTTTTAAAACAATTAAATTTAAAAAAAAATAAAATTTGGGCCATAAAAAAACCCAAAAAATTTTTGGGGGGGAAATTTGAAAAAAAACCCTTTATATTAAAAATTTGTTTTTTTTTAAAATTTTACAAAAACATTTTTCCCTTTTTTTTTTTTTTAATTTTTTTCCCCCAAATTTAATTTTTTTTTAAATTTTTAAAATTTTCCCCCGGGGTTTTTTTTTTTGTAAAAGGGAACAAACCGGGAAGAAAAAATTAAATTTTTGTAATTAAAAACCCCTTTTTTGGAAATTTTTTTTTCCTATAAAAAAAATTTGGAAAAAAATTTTTTTTTAAAAAAAATTAAAAATTTTAAATTTATAAAAAAAATTTAAACCCCTAAAAACCATTTTTTAAAAAAATTTTGGGGAAAAAAAAAAAAAATTTTCCCTTTTTAAAAGGGGGGGGGATTTTTTGGGGGGTTTTTTTTTTTTAAATTTAAAAAAATTTTTTTGGGGTTTACGGGTTTTTTCCAAAAAAAAAATTTTTTTTTTGAAAATTTCTTTTGGGAAAAAATTTTTGCTTTTCCGGCCCCAAAAAAGTTTTTTTTTAAAAAGGGGGGGTTTTAAAAAAATTTTTTTTTGAAAAAATATTATTTTTAAATTAAATTTTAAAAAATTTTAAATTTTCCCAAAAATGTTTTTAAATTTTTTAAAAAACCCCCATACCCCCCCCCTTTTTTTTTAAACCAAAATTTTACTTTTATTTTTTTCCTTTGGAGTTTTTTTGGAATTTTATTTTCCCAAATTTGCCCTTTAAATTTACGGGCCCTTTTCCTTAAAAATTTCCCCCCCCCCCGGGGGGATTTAAAAAAAAAATTTCCCCAAAATTTTAAAATCCCTTTTTTTTGGAACCCAAAACCCCCCCCCCTTTAATACATTTTTCCCCCCGGGGAAAACCCAAAATTTTAACCTTTTTAAAAAAAAATTTTTCCCCCCCAAAACTTTTTTTACCATTGTAAGGGTTAAAATTATTTTTTAAAAATTTTTCAATTCAAAAAACAATTAAAAGGTTTTCCACCCAAAATTTTTTAAAATTTTAAAAAAATTTAAAATTTTTAAAATAAATTCCCCAAACCCCCCCCGGGGGGGGGGGGGGGGGAAAAAAAAACCCTTTTCCCTTCAAAAAAAAATTTTTTTTAAAAAATTTTAAAGAAAAAAGAGAAAAAAGGGGAAAATTTTATTTTAAAACTAAAAATTTTCTTTTAAAAAATTTAAACTTTTTTTAAAACCCCTTTATTTTTTTATATTTTTTTTAAAAATAATTTTTTTTTTTTCCCATAAATTTTAAAAATAATTTTTTTTTAAAAAATTTTCTTCCAGTTTTAAAAAAATTACCCAAGGTAAAATTTAAAAAATTAAAAAAATTTTTTAAAAAACCCCTTTTTTTACAACCCCCGGGTTTTTAAAAAACCCTTTTCCAAAAACCCCCAAAACCCCCTTTTTTTTAAAAAACCCCCAAAAAAAAAAAAAAAAAAAAAAAATTTTTTTCAAAATTTTAATTTTTTAAAAAAAAAAAAAATTTTGTTTCAAAAAAATTTTTTTTTATATTAAAAATTTTAAATTTTTTTTTTTTAAAAATTTAATTTTTTTGTAAAAAGTTTGGAAAACTTTTTTGTTTTTAAAATTTTCCCAAAAAGGGGTTTTTAAAAAAAGGGGGAAAAAAAATTTTTAAAAAATTTATTATTTTTTTAACCAGGGAAAAATTTTTTTTTTAAAAAAATATTTTTTAAAATTTTTTTTTTTTTGGGGGTTTTTTTTTCAAAAATTAAAAAGGGGGGGGAAAAAAAATTTTTAAAAAAAAAAATAAGGGAAAAAAAGGGAATAACTTTTTTTAAATTAAAAAAAAAAAACCTTTTTTAAAAAAAATTTTAAAAATATAAATTTTTTTAAATGAAAATTTTTTATTTCAAAAAATTTTTGGGAAAAGAAAAATTTTTTTTAAAAATTTTGAAAAAAAATTTAAAATTTTCCCAAAATTAAAATTTTTAAAAAAATTTTAAAAAATTTTCCTTTTTTTTTCCCAAAAATTTTTTCATGGGGTCTTTTTTTTTTTTTAAAAAAATTTAAAATTTTTTCCCAAAAAACTAAATTTTTAAAAATTTAATTTTTTAAAACCAATTTTAAAAATTTTTTTTATTTTTTAAATTTTTTTTTTTTTAAAAAATTTTAAATTTTTAAAACCCTTTTTTAAATTTAAAAAAAAATTTAAATTTTTTTCCTTTAATTTTTTAAAAGGGATGGTTTGGAAAATTTTTTTTTTATTTTTTTTAAAATTAAAAAAAAAAATTTTTTTTTTTTTTAAAATAACCCAAACCAAAGTTTAAAAAAAAAAAACCCCCAAAAAATTTTAAAAAAATTTAAAAAAATTTTTTTAAATTTTTTTAAAATTTTTTTTTTTGGGAAAAAAAAAAAAATTTTTAAATTTTTTTTCCCAAAAAAAAATAAAAAAAAAATTAAATTTTAAAAGGGAAAAAACCCCTTTTTTGCCCCCTTAAATTTTTTAAATTTAAAAAATTTAAAAAATTTTAAAAAAATTTTTTTTTTTTTTTTTTTTAAATTAAAAAAAATTATTTTGAAATAAAAAAATTTTAAATTTTTTAAAAATTAATTAAATTTTTAAAATTTTAAAATAAATAATTTTTTTTTTAAAAAAAATAAAAATTTTTTTATAAAAAATTTTTCCCAAAATTTTTTTTAAAATTTAAATTTAAATGTTTTTTTCCTTGGGGTTTTTAAAAATTTTTAAAGGGGTTTAAATTTTTAATTAAAAAAAGAATAGGGTTTTAATTTTTTAAAAAATTTTTTTGAAAATTAAACCCCTTTAAAAAGGGTTTTAAAAAATTTTTTTTCAAAAATAAAAAGGGATACCGCCCTTTTAAAAAAAATTTAATAACCCCCCTTCCATTCAAAACCTTTTTTAAACTTTTTCCCCCCCAAATTTTGGATAATTTTTTATTTTTTTTTTGGGGGAAAAAAAAATTTTTCTAAATTTTAAGGGTTTTTTTTTTAAAAAAATTTTTCAAAAAACAGAAATTAAAAAATTCCCTTTTTTAAAAAAGGTTTTTTCTAAATTTAAAATTTTAAAAAAAAAATCTTTTTTTAAATATTTCAATAAATTTTTAACTTTTTTTTAATTTAAAATTTTTTTTTTTTTTTTTAGGTTATTCTGTTTTTTTCAAAGGGCCCATAAAATTTAAAATTTAAAATTTTTTTTTTGCCCAAAATTTTTATTAAAGAATTTTAAAAAAAATTTTTTTTTTTTTTTAAAAAAATTTTTAAAATTTTAAAAAAGTTTTTAAAAATTTTTAAAATATTTTAAAAATTTTTTTTAAATTTAAAAATGTGAATTTATTAAAGTTTTTAATTAAAGGTAAAAATTTTAGGATTTTAAAAAAAGTTTTTTTTTTAAAGAAAAAGGTTTCATTTTTAAGGGTTTTGATTTTTTAAAATTAAAATTTTTTTAAAAAAGAAGTCTAATTTTTAATTTTTTCCTTCCCTTTTTTCCGGTTCCCAAAAAAAAATTTTGGGAAAAAATTTTTTGGGGTTCCCCCAAAAATTTAATAAAAAATTTTAGAAAATTTTCCCAATTTAAAATTT
>JAJSOM010000200.1:0-27742 GCA_023052935.1 Piezodorus guildinii
CTCTTGTTTCGTTATGATATCTTTGGTAAACATATTCTTATTATCATGTAACCGCCTTAAGCCCTTTTTTTAAAGATCATTATACTGACGAGTGTGTTATTTTTGAAGAATAATTAGATACTAGATGGCTTCAGTTGGTAGATTTTTTGGAACTTTAGACATGATCAATTATAATAACTTGAAGCTCAGGCTCCAAACATACTGGACATACGACCGAAATGGAATAGACTCTGTAGACATTATTTTGGTCTACAGTGGGGCGGTGTGGAGAGACTCAGTAAGTTTTTAAGTATATAAAGTATGTTAAGTTGTAACTCTGTGTTGCTAATGATTATTATTAGCTTGGCTTTTTCATCATCAATACGCAATGTTTTGTTTCCATGAATTATCTTGTGATTTGTGAGCTAAGTTTTTATCTGTTGAATGTAAAACAATTTTCTTTTCAAAGTAATTGGTATGAACTTTATAATAATAGTAAAGGTTCATTATATATGCAATTCAACATTGTTTCTTGTAATTTTATGAAGGTTTTATAATTTGTTTAGATCGTCAGACTGACGCTTGAAGAAAAAGCTAAGGATCTCAATCTGGAGTGCATTGATTACTTCAATTCTTTGGAGTATGCTATGGTTTCACCATGGGGTCCTAAAAATGACATACTGAACTTTAAAGATGGAGTATTAAGCTGGCAGAAAAATTCTGACATCTGGAGCTTATATATCATTTGGAGACTTCCGTTTGTATAAGGTTGATGCTTTGTTATTACTATTATTTTAGGAATAGCTTAACAATAAATATAATATAGCATAAATAATATCAGTTCTTTTTTGTTCTCCTCTAAATAGTCATGTCTGGCGACAAAAACATGACAAAGTGGGCGATTCTCCTTTTAATCCGTGAGTCAGTAACGAAAAATGCAACCCAGTTTACAACAATTTGTAGTACGTTTCATGGATAGCGTTATCGTGGTAAAATAAGAAATACAGGTCTGCCAACTTGAAACAGGTTGATTACAAAACGGAGGCCATTCAAAAAGGGACCAAAAGACAAAATTCTGATTCATTTGACCACGCGATTTTCCCTTTTGACTTCATAATACTAGGTGACAATACGAATAAAACGACGCTAGTCTGCCATTCACAGATGGCTGGGGAGCTGCGGCGGACGCGTTTTTAGGGCCAGAAATTCTGAACTATGTAACCATTGCACTGACTATAGATCGGTGAGTATTAGACCTACGGATTTCTATTAATACTCAAATTAAAGATAATCTTATGCCCCGTAAAGTAGTTTATAACCATTATATTGTTAGTAACAGCCGTTTCCATGATATCAACCAAATTAATGACAAAATAAGAAGTTTCTCGGTTTCTGGTATTTTGTAAGAACCATATTTATAAAACTATTAGTCATACAGACGTGTTTTACAACTCAAATTAAAGGTAATTTTTATAATGATGATACTCATATAACACTTATATCTAGACGCTCCCATAACAATTTTACCTATTCCATCTTCTTCTTTTACTCAATTTTTTTTATACGGATTTTCCATAAAACCTCTATTTCATAAGTATAATTTACTAATATTCACCCAAAGTTGAAAAAAATTCAGAAATCAGTTTGAAAATATACCACTATCACTTTTATTAAACTCTATCCTCTAATCATCTCATAAATTATTCTAAAACACTGAGTCAGTGACTTTGAAATATAATAATGTGACCAATAAAATTAATAAGGAAGCTATACTATCCTACTTAATAGACTTTTAAATTATAAATGAACAATCCTATATAATTCTATTTGATGAAAACCGAACTTAGTATCTTTGGAGTTATGAAACAATGTATATTGTATGTTGTCTAAAATTTGGCTTGGGGCTGGTGAAGTTATATGGACCAGTAAAACACTAAGATTATCTCAAATAATATAATGTAGTAATAAAATGACCCAAAAATATGTATCTAAAAATGTGTTGCTAAAGACTACTTATTTGCTATTTGAGAATAGATAATCTGAATGAATGCATTATAATGAAATAAGTTTTAGCATTAGTTTGATTAAACACAAAATGTACCTCTTCAGAGTCATGATTTCTTTGTTTTTTTTTTAGGTTGAAGACAGTAGATGTTTAGCTCATTACATTTCTTCCCTCTTGGATAATTATCACTCATTGCAGAAAAAATTCATAAAGAAATTAAAAGCGGAGAAGTATTCAAATAAAGGTAAAGTCTGCTAACTAATACATTGGTATAAAAAAATTAAAAGAGAGATTATTAAAAAATAATAACTTGACAATGTAAAGTGATTTTATTTTATTATCTAAAGGAAAACCAATGGAAAGGTAAAATAAATTAATGAAAAATTTGTCATATAAAAGATCCACTGTTATAAATATTAAAGTGTTAGACCTCTGGTTAGTAATCTGTTAAAGATTTAAATTGGGAATTACTTGAAGTCAATTGGTATCAACAATGATTTAACATGATCTATTATTTAACTCTTAAGCAATATTAATGATTAGGACTGGTTGTTATTGGTCCTACATCACCTAACAATTTTCCTATTATTAGTATGTCATGATATTTTTTTTTAATTATGCGTTCCCATTTCGACTTCCACGATAAGTATGTCATGATATGGTTTCATGATTTGTTCAATTTAAAACAGAATAGGTTACTTGCTGTATCCTTTGTCAGGATACTTAAATTTAAAGCTCTTCTTCCCCATCTGGAGCAGCTCTGAAGGGCTAGGATTATCGTAGGGGATTTCTATAGTTGATATTTTTATATTGATATATTGTGATATTTTAGTCTATTTTACATTTGTTAGTATATATGTTTCTTCTCCACTCTGCACGGCCAGTGGCTGATTTCATTTAGTCCAATGTTACTAGTTAAAATTTGGCCTAGATTGTTTAAATTTTTCTTCATGGAATCAAAGAATATTTACCTAATTGTGTTTCTTGAATAAAAATAATTGGAATAGTTGGATGTTTGGAATAGTTCTGCAGCAGCCTTGGTGTGTTACTAAGAAAAATATTTAGAAAGAATACCTCGAGTACTAAACAAGCTCAGGTAATAACTGAAATACAACTAGAAGATAACCGTAGGCCTTTAAAACAGCCTCTTTTAAGCCAGACTTGATCGCTTCTCTGCAATCCTCAGACTATGTTTTTTTTACCAAGCAATGATAAGAATCACAATGGGAAATTAATGATCTTTGAAGCGTGTCTGGCTGATTTTTTGATTAACTGCATCCCTCTCTTAGGCTGCCCATGACCCCTTATTGATAAATAAAATGTAATTTTGAATAATGTTTCTGTTTCAGAATGGCAACGTTACAAGCAAATTGACTACAAAGGGATGATAGGAATCAAAATTGAAATAAAAACTACTATTCATGCCAAACTTGGCTTGGTAGTGGAAGAAATAGAAAGGCAACTTCATGATGTATCAGAATAGCAGATTTAGCAAAATTTGTACAGCATTCAGGCAAAATTAAATAGGACTCACTCATTTCAGTTTTGGTGTTTTATTATTTTAACAATTTTACAGTGAATCATGGGTTCTATAATAATTAAATTATGTAAAACAGTTTCCACAGAGGTGTACTCTTGTTGCAAGTAACAATAAAATATTTTATTTACTTATATTTTGATTTTATAATATTTGCACAAAAGGTTGTAATTTTTAATCTATTTAAAGAGAAAAAGAAAATAAGATTTTTAGGAGAGATGAATAAAGTTGATGTAAATAAATAAAAGAAAAAAAAAATGTATATAATAGAAATTTAGTAAGTGGAATAGGTTAGTAGGAAAATATATGTGCAATATGTCTAATAGGGATTGATATCCTGGTGGATTGGGAAGCATTTCCAATAAATAAAGCATCTCTCTCTCTCTCTCTCTCTCTCTATATATATATATATATATATATATATATATATATATATATATATATATATATATACAGCAAATTAATTCATTGACCCTTTTTTATATTATAATTTTGTTTGAAATAATTCGGGTTTTAGGTCATTAAACTTTAGGTCATTAGTTTAATGACCTAAAACCCGAATTATCTCAAACAAAATTATATATATATATATATATATATATATATATATATATATATATATATATATATATATAAATATATATTATAGAATAGAATAGAATATAGACAATGTACCTTATTCTGGGACATAGTCCCTTAAGAATAACATTGATGTTACAAATAAAAATAGCACTTCTGGCCAGAATACATTAAATAGATTTAATTATTTACATAGGTAAAGTAATTTAACAAAAAAAAAAAAAAAATATCTACACACACATACATACACAATTCACGAAGTAATAATCATTATAATAATGATAATAAGTACAATAGAATGAGAAAATAAAATACAACTTATTTTGTTAAAAAACAAAACAACAAACAGAAGGAAAATAAAGTAAGGATTTAGTCATTTTAAGATTAAATTCTGTCATCAAGTATCAGATTTAAGATCAACAAGCGTCTGTGAGGGATAATAGATGCTGGAAAAGGAGATATTTAAATGTGGATAAGGAAGAAGCATGACGCATATTACGGCGTAAGCATGACGTAAAGATATGAAGAAGGTTATAGGAGAGGATATCGACCATGGAGTCAATAGAGGTGCAGGAATAGATTTTGCTACAGTTAATCTTTTCTAGGTCAGGTAAAAGTAATTCACGGGTCGGAGCGTCCAGGTTACGAAAAGTAAACGTTCTAGGTAGGAAAGCTGGGGTTTGAATATTATAAGATATTTGGATGAGGTCATGAGATGAAAGGAATGGTACTGCATGCTGGGAAGCGGATTGAAGATTATGCCTTGAAGGTTTTTAGGATATAAGACCATTGAAGCATTTAAATGATCGCCAGAAGGTAGACATTTCCCAGAGCGTCAGCAAAAGACGTCGAGATCTTGACACCAGTCGATATAGATAACCGGGTGGCCATCATCCTTTCGGACGCGCACTCTGCCTCCCGCTAACCAAACGTATCTGATTTTTTTCGCAGATCTTACTTGACGGGCGAGCCAGTACAAATGCCTATTTGTTGGCGACATGTCTTCGCCGAGATATATTCGGTGGAAGTCATTTTCCTCTCAACCGATGTCCCGTGTGGAGATGTCCCTCTTCACTTTACGTTGATGCACTATTTCGTCCCGTATCGGTTGCCTGACAAAACGTGGGATGGTGGGAGGTGGCATCTAATATTATATATATACATATATAATATTCATGATTTAAAAAAGTTCAAGTATTTCCTTGATTATTCAAAAATCTGCTAATTAGTTTAGCATATTTCTGTCATTTTATCCGAAGTACAAATGAAAGATAGTGTTTATCCCTGATCATTGCCATGTATCTTTAATTGTAGTACAATTTTATTTTATGGAGCACAATTCACATTATTTTACCTGTTCCTAGATATTTTTGTTGTGGCTTCATTTTCACTTCCCCAATAAGGTACTTGAGAAATTAGTTTTAAATCCTTCTTTCATTAGGTTTTATTATTTATCTTCTGTGTGATCAGTGGATTTTATAACTTTTATTTTTTATGATTTCCAGTTAACCGATCTATACTTTATATAAACTTTTTCTCTTTAAAGTTTATATAATGTAATTATATTATGAAGAAATGTAATCAATCATTTATCAATCGATTAATCTTATTTTTATTTGAGGCTATTTCTGTAGTGGTTTAAAAACAATCAATTTACATTTTATTTCATTACTAAAATGCATCCGTTAAATAAAATGGCTTGAAAACTAAAACATAATATGTTGCCATTAAAGATTATTATTCATTGGAATTATTAAAGTTATATTGTTTTAATTCAATCATAAATGTTGACTTATGCACACTGCCAGAACAAAAATAATTAATGCAAGAAAGAAAAGGTTGCCAAATAATTTTTTTAAATTACATTTTATGTTATTAAATTAGAAGAAAAAAAGCGAAGGATTATAGCTTTATTTTATAACATAACAACAAAAATACATGTAAACATGAATAAATACTTATAACTAAAGTAAATATGTACTTATAAAAAACTGAATATGTACTGATAAGTCCTAATCCATGATTGTTTTAAATTTAATTTTATACCTATAAATGAATATAAATTAATTTCATAAATTATAAAATCAATTAGTTTTTAGTAATATATAATTCAAAGGTTAAAATCTAGAATAAACAAAGACCTGTTAGAATTCTGGATGATAAAACTTTAAACCACCTTCAGACTCCTTTTTTAATTAAAATCTTTGATTATACTATGTTTTGGAAGTGTAAATCATATTCAACATTTTCCATGCTTCAATATTTTGCAGTTGTATCATCATGTTCATTTGGTTTGCACTAAATGTACTAGATTATTATGTGAATACTTAATTAAAGAAGTTTGAAGATGAGTTTAACTGTCCAGAATTTCAACAGATATTAATTAATTCATTTCTCCTCTTTGCATTAAAGGCTAAGTTGTTTTGATCAATCTTTTAAATATGTGTGGGATGGGATTTAACTGAGTGCAATTGAGGAACAAAAAATAACACATTTCAACAGATCTGGAGTGTATAAAATTTAAAACTTTTAGAAGTCCAGAAGATTATTTAAAAACATTACAGTACTGAAATTCTTCCAAGATTGTCCAGTTGATTAAAATGTGTCTTCAACCTAATGGGAGACCCACTGGAGGGAGATGTCTTAAATGAAATGACCATCAAGGGAACAAAATAAATACTATAAAAATACTAAAGCATGTGTTAAATGCTATTTTATATGTTCTTCCTAGTTATACCCCAATTATGGAATAGAACAGCCTTATAGTGCCATTACCCATGAGTTATTGTAATATAACAATGAAGTTGGTAACTATGTTATATTATTCTCCTCTCACAATCCTCCTCCTCAAAGCAAAAGATCTTCCTTCCCCACCTAAGAAAACTACCTCTAGATCCACCAAAATTTGACCAAGGGTTTTAATGGCAAAAACCAGTTTAATCTTGATTTCTAAGACATTCCCGAAGATTACTGATGCAAAAAGGAAAAGGAACATTTAGAACGTAAAACATAGTTTTTCCAGGATCATGTTTACGTGGTGGAATAATTGTATGTACTTCAATCTGGGAATCATAAATATGTTATTTTCATTTCCTACCCTCTTTTTTTTTTAATTTTTTTTTTTATTTAGCAAGATATATCAAATATGCGCATTTATTATTGATGATTTGAGACTAGTGGCCTCAAAGGGTCAGGTTTAGTATGTAATTTCCATAACTACAGTGCAAGAGAATGGTTCAGAGAATTATTATCTTGAATGGATACAAAATCAAGCCCATGAGTTTTAAAAATTGTGCACATTGATCTTGCAGTTAAAAAGAAGTGTACAACTTTATGAATCCTGAGAAAACAGTAATGTTCTCCCTTGAGCATGAGTTTTTTTTTTTTTAATTATTTCTGCATTTGAATCTCGGCCTACAAGGATACAGAACTGGATTAGACCTATATTATTTCTCAGAATGAAGTCAGGAAGATGAAACAAAGCTGATGCTAAAATAAAGGAGAAGATGTTTTTTGGAAACCTAGGTATACTTGTTTAACAACTAAAAATAAGAAAGGAGAAAGGTCAATCATGGCAGCAACAGACCTGAGATCTACCGGGGTGGTTGTTTATGGCTGAAATCTATTTGGTATGCGAGGTTGGTTGATAAGTTCTTAAAATATAAGTGGATCATCATGAATTATATATAAATTAATGTATTTGCTTAGCAGTAACTTTGTTAAAGTGTTGATATAAATTCTGTAGTGATATAAATTGAGAAGTCTATGCTGGATTTGGATTAGAGAGGCAGTGGTGTCCCTAGCAACCTTGATTCAGTAGTTGATAGTGACAGGAATGTATACAGCTTAAAAAGCATCTCACCGACTTGCAGATTCAGCAAGAAGAAAGTTTAAACTGCATATCATGTGATATGCAGTTGTTCAGAGATAGCCAGAATACGGTTTTACCATTATGGCAGCGACCGTATTATTGATCCTAAGTTGTGTGAACAGATTAACCCTTACAGTTTGGTCAGATTCACCAATGGAATAGGCCTGTATCATATCCAGGAGATTAGATGACACACAATAAGCCTAATAAGTGTTATTCCTCTATAGTTTAGTGAAAAATTTTCATCACCTGTTTTAATCAATAGTAAAATCATATATTCTTAAAAACATTTAGGTACCTCACCTATATCTATAGTTTTATCATAAAATTCCAGTAGCCTACTTCAAAATTGGTCAAGGGCGTTTTTATAGAACTCGTAAGGGGCACAAACAGCATCAGAACAAATATTTGTGTCTCCAAATAAATTTCATTTCACTTTACATTAAAAGTAGTGATTATGGGAATATATTTGATGCGTACTTTTAATAAGGAATGGTGTACAAATTATGCACTTATTTATGCCAGCAACATAATCTAAAATATATAAATAAAACAAAAGGATTGATATGAGTCTAGAAATTAAAAAAAAAAGTCTATAAATTGACCACAGGCCTCTATTTCTATTTTTCATCCATATGTTTTATGATCCTGTTTGAATTATTCGATAATTGCAAAGTTTCTACTATTAGGCATAATCATATATAAACATTCACTATATTCCAACAATTTCTTCTTTAACCTTATCTGTGAAATGTTCTACTTGATAATTTCTCATTCTTTTTTTCAAATCGCAACCGCACAAGCCTTTCCAGATTTTAAGTTTAATACTGTCAAAGAACATCACAAAATAATTAAATAACACTGAAAAACACATCTAAACACCTCAATAGCGGACTGAACTATCACCCAGACCAAGTACAGCATACACAACAACAAAGGACCAAAGACCAGTTACATCATCAGGGTTGTCCGCCATTTTGCCCCTTCTAAATCGATCCCACCTTTCTTTACGTAAGCACCCCGCGGTTTAACAACTCACTTGGTCCACTGACGTCATGACAAACAGCGAGGTGATTTCTTGAAAGATCAAGTCTCTTGTTTCGTTATGATATCTTTGGTAAACATATTCTTATTATCATGTAACCGCCTTAAGCCCTTTTTTTAAAGATCATTATACTGACGAGTGTGTTATTTTTGAAGAATAATTAGATACTAGATGGCTTCAGTTGGTAGATTTTTTGGAACTTTAGACATGATCAATTATAATAACTTGAAGCTCAGGCTCCAAACATACTGGACATACGACCGAAATGGAATAGACTCTGTAGACATTATTTTGGTCTACAGTGGGGCGGTGTGGAGAGACTCCGTAAGTTTTTAAGTATATAAAGTATGTTAAGTTGTAACTCTGTGTTGCTAATGATTATTATTAGCTTGGCTTTTTCATCATCAATACGCAATGTTTTGTTTCCATGAATTATCTTGTGATTTGTGAGCTAAGTTTTTATCTGTTGAATGTAAAACAATTTTCTTTTCAAAGTAATTGGTATGAACTTTATAATAATAGTAAAGGTTCATTATATATGCAATTCAACATTGTTTCTTGTAATTTTATGAAGGTTTTATAATTTGTTTAGATCGTCAGACTGACGCTTGAAGAAAAAGCTAAGGATCTCAATCTGGAGTGCATTGATTACTTCAATTCTTTGGAGTATGCTATGGTTTCACCATGGGGTCCTAAAAATGACATACTGAACTTTAAAGATGGAGTATTAAGCTGGCAGAAAATTCTGACATCTGGAGCTTATATATCATTTGGAGACTTCCGTTTGTATAAGGTTGATGCTTTGTTATTACTATTATTTTAGGAATAGCTTAACAATAAATATAATATAGCATAAATAATATCAGTTCTTTTTTGTTCTCCTCTAAATAGTCATGTCTGGCGACAAAAACATGACAAAGTGGGCGATTCTCCTTTTAATCCGTGAGTCAGTAACGAAAAATGCAACCCAGTTTACAACAATTTGTAGTACGTTTCATGGATAGCGTTATCGTGGTAAAATAAGAAATACAGGTCTGCCAACTTGAAACGGGTTGATTACAAAACGGAGGCCATTCAAAAAGGGACCAAAAGACAAAATTCTGATTCATTTGACCACGCGATTTTCCCTTTTGACTTCATAATACTAGGTGACAATACGAATAAAACGACGCTAGTCTGCCATTCGTCCGTCCAGGCTCGGATCAGAATAAGCCTGGGGTATCTCCTGCCAGTCGTAAAAGGCGACAAAAAGGGGCACATTGTGGGGCCAGCACCCCCACTTGTGTAAAAATTAAGCTGAAAAACCTCAAAAAAGCCTCGGATTCGGACAGATAAATGGTAAACGACCCGGAAAGGACAGGAAATTAACATTGGGAACCTGGAATGTACGTAGTCTCCTACAAATAGGAAAGAGCCAGATTCTAGAAGACTGTCTCATGAAATATAGAATCGACGTTGTGGCTCTCCAAGAAATCAGGTGGAAGAGAGAGCCGACTATAATGGAGCTGAAGGAATATGTCATTATCAATAGTGGGCATGAAGAAAATGTATTTGGAACTGGCTTCATGGTAAATAAGAAAATAAAACACGCTATTCTGGGATTTAAGGCTGTAAATGAAAGAATATGCACCCTAAGATTGAAGGGAAAATTCTTTAATATATCTCTGGTAAGTGTGCATGCACCCACGGAAGAGAAGACAGATGAAGATAAAGATACCTTCTATGATCAGTTAGGAAGAGTGTTTGACGAACTTCCCAAATACGATGTAAAAATTATTCTCGGAGATTTTAATGGCAAAATCGAGAGAAGAAACATTCGGAAGAGGAGTGGGGAAGTTTACAATACACAAGCATAGCAATGATAATGGACACAGAGCAGTAGACTTTGCCTCTAGCAAGAATCTAAAAATATCTAGTACCTCCTTTCAACATAAAACTATCCACTTGGAAACATGGGTTTCGCCAGATAGAAAAACCAAAAACCAGATTGATCATGTAATGATCGATAGCAGGCACCAAAGTGATATAGAAGATGTGAGGAGCTATAGAGGTGCCGATTGCTCAACAGATCATTATCTGGTACGGATAATATATAAACAGAGACTGGCTGTTAAACCAAGAGGAAAAACAGAGAAAGCAAGGAAAAGATATAAGATCGGCGACCTGAAAAGTCCTGAGAAGCAACAGCAATATGTTAGAAAAGTGGAAGAAAAGCTACAAAACAACGCACCTGAAATAGAAGAAGACGTGCAAAAGAAATGGAGTAGGATAAGTGAAGCTGTAAGGAATGCGGCGGATGAGACGATAGGCGAGGAAAAGAGAGAGAAAAAGAACTGTTGGTTCGATCATGAGTGTGAAATGGCGGTACAGGAGAAGTTAAAAGCTCATAGAAAGATGCTTCAAAGGTGGACAAGACAGGCCAGCGAAGAATATAAACGGAAAAGAGAAAATGTGAAGCAGCTCTGCAGATATAAAAAGAGGAAGAAGGAAAAAGAAGATCTAGACGCAATGCTGCAGGATTTCGAAAACAAAAACTGCAGGTCATTCTATGGCAGAGTAAAAAACCCTTCCATGGATTCCAACCCCGGATATCTTTTTGCAAAGACAAGGAAGGTCTACTCTTGGGTGACAAGAATAGAGTGATCGACAGATGGAAAGAATACTTTAAAGAGCTGCTAAATCCAGACGAAAACTGTGAAGAGACAATTTGTGATCTCGGAACAGTAGAACAGGACGTAGAGCTGGAACCACCAGACCGGAAGAAGTAGAAGAAGTAATTATGTCCTTAAAAGATAACAAAGCGCCAGGAATTGATGGGATCCCAGCAGAAGCAATCAAAGCTGGAGGGGAGGCACTCTATAGAGAAATATACGAATTGATTTTAATGATATGGACGAAGGAGGAAATGCCCAGTGAGTGGAAGGTGGCTGTTATGTTGCCTATTCATAAAAAAGGAGACAAACTGGATTGCGGGAATTATAGAGGTATTACATTACTTAGTGTAGTCTACAAGGTGATGTCAACTTTGATAATGAAGCGGGTTGTCAAGAGAGCGGAAGAGGTGTTGGGCGATTACCAGTGTGGATTCCGCCCTGAAAGATCTACAATAGACAACATCTTTTGCATGAGGATGATGTTAGAAAAATGCTGGGAATGGAATGTTGAACAACATCATCTGTTCATTGATTACAAGCAAGCATACGACAGCATAAATAGAAGCGTAATCTATGAAAAGTTAAAACACCTAGGATATCCTTTAAAGCTTATCAGGCTTATCAAGATGACCCTGCAGAATAGTCAAGGAGTTGTCAAAATTCAAGGTGAAATATCAACCTCTTTTGAAATTCAGAAAGGTGTTAAGCAGGGCGATCCTCTTTCTCCAGTCCTATTCAATTTGTTATTGGAAGTGGTCATGAGGTCAATAAGAACAAGGCCTGGAGGATGTATTTATCACAGACTGACGCAACATCTAGCGTTTGCAGATGATCTTGTGATAACCGGAAGAACAACCAGTGCTTTACTTGGAGCTTTCGAGGAATGCGAAGTGGCTGCGAGGAGAACAGGACTGATCATAAATACGAAAAAAACTAAGTATATGAGGATCAGCAGGGAAGAAGGAGGAAACAGGTATATCGAGGGGGCTGGATATAGGTTCGAGAGAGTACCACAGTTTAAGTATCTAGGCACTGTTATCACAGAGAACAATAAGATTAGAGACGAAATTAAAGCAAGGATAACAGCTGGCAATAGATGCTATTGGTCTCTTCTGAAAATATTTCAGAACAGGAATATATCCAGAGAACTGAAGATAAGACTATATTGTACTGTCCTTCAGCCAGTGGTCATGTACGGAAGCGAGTCCTGGACATTAACACGCAATGATGAAAGACTGCTAAACATGTGGGAAAGGAAAATTCTCAGAAAAATCTTTGGTCCTACAAAAGAAGGAGATCGTTGGCGAATGAAGACGAATGAGGAAATTAGAACTCTGTATCAAACACCTGATATAGTTGCCAAGATCAAGAGTGCCAGAATAAGATGGCTGGGGCATGTACAGAGAATGGAAAGTAGGAGGCTGCCTAAAATGATGATGGAGGGACACCCTGGTGGAAAGAGGAGCAGGGGCAGACCTAGACTTCGTTGGCTGCAGGACGTAGAGGAGGACCTTCGGTCGTTAGGAGTCAGCGGATGGAGAAGAGCTGCCGAAGACAGGTCAGAATGGAGGAGGATTGTTGAGGAGGCCAAGGTTCTACAAGGACCATAGCGCCGATAGATAGATAGATAGATAGATAGTCTGCCATTCACAGATGGCTGGGGAGCTGCGGCGGACGCGTTTTTAGGGCCAGAAATTCTGAACTATGTAACCATTGCACTGACTATAGATCGGTGAGTATTAGACCTACGGATTTCTATTAATACTCAAATTAAAGATAATCTTATGCCCCGTAAAGTAGTTTATAACCATTATATTGTTAGTAACAGCCGTTTCCATGATATCAACCAAATTAATGACAAAATAAGAAGTTTCTCGGTTTCTGGTATTTTGTAAGAACCATATTTATAAAACTATTAGTCATACAGACGTGTTTTACAACTCAAATTAAAGGTAATTTTTATAATGATGATACTCATATAACACTTATATCTAGACGCTCCCATAACAATTTTACCTATTCCATCTTCTTCTTTTACTCAATTTTTTTTATACGGATTTTCCATAAAACCTCTATTTCATAAGTATAATTTACTAATATTCACCCAAAGTTGAAAAAAATTCAGAAATCAGTTTGAAAATATACCACTATCACTTTTATTAAACTCTATCCTCTAATCATCTCATAAATTATTCTAAAACACTGAGTCAGTGACTTTGAAATATAATAATGTGACCAATAAAATTAATAAGGAAGCTATACTATCCTACTTAATAGACTTTTAAATTATAAATGAACAATCCTATATAATTCTATTTAATGAAAACCGAACTTAGTATCTTTGGAGTTATGAAACAATGTATATTGTATGTTGTCTAAAATTTGGCTTGGGGCTGGTGAAGTTATATGGACCAGTAAAACACTAAGATTATCTCAAATAATATAATGTAGTAATAAAATGACCCAAAAATATGTATCTAAAAATTTGTTGCTAAAGACTACTTATTTGCTATTTGAGAATAGATAATCTGAATGAATGCATTATAATGAAATAAGTTTTAGCATTAGTTTGATTAAACACAAAATGTACCTCTTCAGAGTCATGATTTCTTTGTTTTTTTTAGGTTGAAGACAGTAGATGTTTAGCTCATTACATTTCTTCCCTCTTGGATAATTATCACTCATTGCAGAAAAAATTCATAAAGAAATTAAAAGCGTAGAAGTATTCAAATAAAGGTAAAGTCTGCTAACTAATACATTGGTATAAAAAAATTAAAAGAGAGATTATTAAAAAATAATAACTTGACAATGTAAAGTGATTTTATTTTATTATCTAAAGGAAAACCAATGGAAAGGTAAAATAAATTAATGAAAAATTTGTCATATAAAAGATCCACTGTTATAAATATTAAAGTGTTAGACTTCTGGTTAGTAATCTGTTAAAGATTTAAATTGGGAATTACTTGAAGTCAATTGGTATCAACAATGATTTAACATGATCTATTATTTAACTCTTAAGCAATATTAATGATTAGGACTGGTTGTTATTGGTCCTACATCACCTAACAATTTTCCTATTATTAGTATGTCATGATATTTTTTTTTAATTATGCGTTCCCATTTCGACTTCCACGATAAGTATGTCATGATATGGTTTCATGATTTGTTCAATTTAAAATAGAATAGGTTACTTGCTGTATCCTTTGTCAGGATACTTAAATTTAAAGCTCTTCTTCCCCATCTGGAGCAGCTCTGAAGGGCTAGGATTATCGTAGGGGATTTCTATAGTTGATATTTTTATATTGATATATTGTGATATTTTAGTCTATTTTACATTTGTTAGTATATATGTTTCTTCTCCACTCTGCACGGCCAGTGGCTGATTTCATTTAGTCCAATGTTACTAGTTAAAATTTGGCCTAGATTGTTTAAATTTTTCTTCATGGAATCAAAGAATATTTACCTAATTGTGTTTCTTGAATAAAAATAATTGGAATAGTTGGATGTTTGGAATAGTTCTGCAGCAGCCTTGGTGTGTTACTAAGAAAAATATTTAGAAAGAATACCTCGAGTACTAAACAAGCTCAGGTAATAACTGAAATACAACTAGAAGATAACCGTAGGCCTTTAAAACAGCCTCTTTTAAGCCAGACTTGATCGCTTCTCTGCAATCCTCAGACTATGTTTTTTTTACCAAGCAATGATAAGAATCACAATGGGAAATTAATGATCTTTGAAGCGTGTCTGGCTGATTTTTTGATTAACTGCATCCCTCTCTTAGGCTGCCCATGACCCCTTATTGATAAATAAAATGTAATTTTGAATAATGTTTCTGTTTCAGAATGGCAACGTTACAAGCAAATTGACTACAAAGGGATGATAGGAATCAAAATTGAAATGAAAACTACTATTCATGCCAAACTTGGCTTGGTAGTGGAAGAAATAGAAAGGCAACTTCATGATGTATCAGAATAGCAGATTTAGCAAAATTTGTACAGCATTCAGGCAAAATTAAATAGGACTCACTCATTTCAGTTTTGGTGTTTTATTATTTTAACAATTTTACAGTGAATCATGGGTTCTATAATAATTAAATTATGTAAAACAGTTTCCACAGTGCCATAGTTGTATTGTACTAAGATAATATCTGAAATATAATAAGTTATTTTTAATTTAAGCATAATATAAGCGATATTTTTTATTTTTGTGGGTTTGGTAATTGATCACATACATGTGATGATGTATTCTATTTAAAGCGTGGTTAATACCGAATTCCCCAATCACTGAAATGTGCAGCAGAAAAAAGGAGAAATTATATTAAAAGCTGTAAACAAAAATATAATAAAATAGCATAAATTTGATAAAATAAGTTGAGGTTAATTATACAATAAATCAAACTAAACTAAGAACAAAATTTATTATGATATGAATACTTACAAAAATAAAATTAACAACAGTTAAATAAGGAACAAAACAAAAACTTCTACAATACATTAATAAAATAAAAATGAAACCAAATTAAATAATTCTAGAAAAAAAAAAAAAAAAAAAAAAAATTGATATATCTTATTTTGATATGAGATCAAGAACTGATTTAACTAAAACTAAATTCTAACTTAACTATTGTCCATAAAACATAAATGGATTGATGCCTTATTAGCTCAGTAGCCGGCAGAAACACAATATTGGCTGAAGTGGTAGCAGCAGTGTTGGTAATAGATTCGCAATAGTACAGGCCGTCAGTGACAGCTTCTACAGGACAGCACTGGGCAATGTGCTTAGAGTCATAAGACATACTGGATTAAAGATGGCAGGCAGTTTCTCAACATTAAGGTAAACAAAGTTCTTTAATCCCAGCTCCCGACAACAATAAAAAATATCTACTACTTTTAGTACTGACCATATAGAATTTGGATTCAAATCTTGAAGGTCATTTGGATAATCAAAAAAAACTTTTAGTTACTTATATTATGCACCATTACACTTATAAATTAAATATAAACTATCGATAATTAATCAGAACAGAATAGAATTTTACCTGCCCAAGAAAGATGAAATAACAGCCAATAGCTGTTTCGGTCACCAACTCACTCCCTCATAGCCTGTGCTTACACGATCTGTGGTTATAAGTTATATATAGTTCTATTAAAAATGCCCTTTTCGCCAAAATTTTTGTAGGAATGAACATCTACCGAGGAATAAAAATATGTTCGATGAAAAATATGTAATAAAATCACAAATTAGTAATTTATTCATGAACTTCCTTGTTACAGCTATTACACCTCTTGTTGCAAGTAACAATAAAATATTTTATTTATTTATATTTTGATTTTATAATATTTGCACAAAAGGTTGTAATTTTTAATCTATTTAAAGAGAAAAAGAAAATAAGATTTTTAGGAGAGATGAATAAAATTGATGTAAATAACTAAAGGAAAAAAAAAATGTATATAATGGAAATTTAGTAAGTGGAATAGGTTAGTAAAAAATAAATAAATAAAATAAAGCAAAAGGAAAATATATGTGCGATATGTCCAATAGGGATTGATATCCTGGTGGATTGGGAAGCATTTCCAATAAATAAAGCATATATATATATACAAGAAATTAATTCATCGACCCTTTTTTATATTATAATTTTGTTTGAAATAATTTGGGTTTTAGGTCATAAAACTTTAGGTCATTAGTTTAATGACCTAAAACCCGAATTATTTCAAACAAAATTATTATATAAAAAAGGGTCGATGAATTAATTTCTTGTATAGCTATTGGCTGTTATTTCATCTTACTGGGCAGGTAAAATTCTATTCTGTTCTGATTAATTATCGATAGTTTATATTTAATTTATAAGTGTAATAGTGCATAATATAAGTAACTGAAAGTTTTTTTGTTTTTGTTAATTATCCAAATGACCTTCCAGATTTGGATCCAAATTCTTTATGGTCAGGACTAAAAGTGGTAGATATTTTTTATTGTTGTCGGGAGCTGGGATTAAAGAACTTTGTTTACCTTAATGTTGAGAAACTGCCTGCCATCTTTAATCCAGTATGTCTTATGACTCTAAGCACATTGCCTAGTGCTGTCCTGTAGAAGCTGTCACTGACGGCCTGTACTATTGCGAATCTATTACCAACACTGCTGCTACCACTTCAGCCAATATTGTGTTTCTGCCGGCTACTGAGCTAATAAGGCATCAATCCATTTATGTTCGATGAAAAATATGTAATAAAATCCAAAAATAGTAATTTATTCATGAACTTCCTTGTTACAGCTATTACACCTCTTGTTGCAAGTAACAATAAAATATTTTATTTATTTATATTTTGATTTTATAATATTTGCAAAAAAGGTTGTAATTTTTAATCTATTTAAAGAGAAAAAGAAAATAAGATTTTTAGGAGAGATGAATAAAGTTGATGTAAATAACTAAAGGAAAAAAAAATGTATATAATAGAAATTTAGTAAGTGGAATAGGTTAGTAAAAAATAAATAAATAAAATAAAGCAAAAGGAAAATATATGTGCAATATGTCCAATAGGGATTGATATCCTGGTGGATTGGGAAGCATTTCCAATAAATAAAGCATATATATATATATATATATATATATATATATATATATATACAAGAAATTAATTCATCGACCCTTTTTTATATAATAATTTTGTTTGAAATAATTTGGGTTTTAGGTCATTAAACTTTAGGTCATTAGTTTAATGACCTAAAACCCGAATTATTTCAAACGAAATTATTATTATATATATATATATAATAGAATAGAATAGAATAGAATAGAATATAGACAATGTACCTTATTCTGGGACATAGTCCCTTAAGAATAACATTGATGTAACAAATGAAAATAGCACTTCTGGCCAGAATACATTAAATAGATTTAATTATTTACATAGGTAAAGTAATTTAACAAAAAAAAAAAATATATATATATACTCACACATACATACATACATACACAATTCACGAAGTAATAATCATAATAATAATGATAATAAGTACAATAGAATGAGAAAATAAAAAACAACTTATTTTGTTAAAAAACAAAACAACAAACAGAAGCAAAATAAAGTAAGGATTTAGTCATATTAATGATTAAATTCTGTCATCAAGTATCAGATTTAAGATCAACAAGCGTCTGTGAGGGATAATAGATGCTGGAAAAGGAGATATTTAAATGTGGATAAGGAAGAAGCATGACGCATATTACGGCGTAAGCATGACGTAAGGATATGAAGAAGGTTATAGGAGAGGATATCGACCATGGAGTCAATAGAGGTGCAGGAATAGATTTTGCTCCAGTTAATCTTTTCTAGGTCAGGTAAAAGTAATTCACGGGTCGGAGCGTCCAGGTTACGAAAAGTAAACGTTCTAGGTAGGAAAGCTGGGGTTTGAATATTATAAGATATTTGGATGAGGTCATGAGATGAAAGGAATGGTACTGCATGCTGGGAAGCGGATTGAAGATTATGCCTTGAAGGTTTTTAGGATATAAGACCATTGAAGCATTTAAATGATCGCCAGAAGGTAGACATTTCCCAGAGCGTCAGCAAAAGACGTCGAGATCTTGACACCAGTCGATATAGATAACCGGGTGGCCATCATCCTTTCGGACGCGCACTCTGCCTCCCGCTAACCAAACGTATCTGATTTTTTTCGCAGATCTTACTTGACGGGCGAGCCAGTACAAATGCCTATTTGTTGGCGACATGTCTTCGCCGAGATATATTCGGTGGAAGTCATTTTCCTCTCAACCGATGTCCCGTGTGGAGATGTCCCTCTTCACTTTACGTTGATGCACTATTTCGTCCCGTATCGGTTGCCTGACAAAACGTGGGATGGTGGGAGGTGGCATCTAATATTATATATATACATATATAATATTCATGATTTAAAAAAGTTCAAGTATTTCCTTGATTATTCAAAAATCTGCTAATTAGTTTAGCATATTTCTGTCATTTTATCCGAAGTACAAATGAAAGATAGTGTTTATCCCTGATCATTGCCATGTATCTTTAATTGTAGTACAATTTTATTTTATGGAGCACAATTCACATTATTTTACCTGTTCCTAGATATTTTTGTTGTGGCTTCATTTTCACTTCCCCAATAAGGTACTTGAGAAATTAGTTTTAAATCCTTCTTTCATTAGGTTTTATTATTTATCTTCTGTGTGATCAGTGGATTTTATAACTTTTATTTTTTATGATTTCCAGTTAACCGATCTATACTTTATATAAACTTTTTCTCTTTAAAGTTTATATAATGTAATTATATTATGAAGAAATGTAATCAATCATTTATCAATCGATTAATCTTATTTTTATTTGAGGCTATTTCTGTAGTGGTTTAAAAACAATCAATTTACATTTTATTTCATTACTAAAATGCATCCGTTAAATAAAATGGCTTGAAAACTAAAACATAATATGTTGCCATTAAAGATTATTATTCATTGGAATTATTAAAGTTATATTGTTTTAATTCAATCATAAATGTTGACTTATGCACACTGCCAGAACAAAAATAATTAATGCAAGAAAGAAAAGGTTGCCAAATAATTTTTTTCAATTACATTTTATGTTATTAAATTAGAAGAAAAAAAGCGAAGGATTATAGCTTTATTTTATAACATAACAACAAAAATACATGTAAACATGAATAAATACTATTAAGGTTGATGAGGGGCTGAATAAATCTTCCATTAATACTGATCATTTATTTCTTGACGTTTCGGGATATTCTCCCATCTTCAGAAGTCTACAAAAAAATTTTTTTAAGCAATTTACCATCACATTAAAGATCACTATAATGAAGTGAATGGTTTAAACAATTTTTAAATTAGGAGTCAATTGATAACAATATTTTAAAACTATTAATTAACAAATTTTAAAATCATATGGAGGCAATGAAAGCAAAAATTTAATAATGTTGCACATAATAATAAAATCATTTAAAAAAAACACAATCTTAAAATCACAAATTATAAAAGATTTAAAATATTTTAAAATATTTATGGAAAAAAATAAAGATATCATCGTAATTAAATCAGATAAAACTAAAAAATTAGTATTTATTTACAAAAATGAGTATAATGACAAAATGTTAATAGAACTTAATGATAAAAATACCTATAGGAAATTAAGAAATGACCCATTTAAAGATCTGGTAAATAAAATAAATTTATATGTTACTAAATTATTTAAAAATGGCTATATAGACAAAATAACTAAAAATAAAACTACAAGTTACTGATTTTTGTATCCCTAGAATACATGGCCTAATTAAAACCCACAAAGATAAACAAAATCTCAGACCTATCATCAATAATATTGATGGTCCTACAGAGGCTTTATCAAAATTTTTAAACCCATCTTTAAATTCTTTAAATAATGATAATAATTACGATATCAAAAATTCATTGGCACTGAAAAAGATACTTAACAACAATACAAATACCTGATGAGAATACCGAAATCATCAGTCTAGACGTTAAATCACTATTCACAAACATTCCAATAGACGATATCCTTAAATTAATTGACGAAAACTGGCACAAAATAATAGATTATACAACAATTAAAGTATAAAAAATGTTTATAGAAGGTTTAAATTTATGCCTTAAATATAATTTTTTCAAATACAATGGAGAAATTTACAAACAATTATTTGGACTACCAATGGGTGGAGCCATGTCAGTTAATCTCAGTGGTATTTATTTAAATGACCTAATTAATAAAAATCTAATAAAATCAGATGTAAGACCAATGTTGTTGAAAAAATACATAGACGATATGTTAATAATAATAGACAAAAACCAACAAAATAACCTCCTTGAAACCTTTAACAATCACCATAGAAGAATGATATTTACCATTGAAAAACCTAATAACAATACAATTAGATTTTTAGATATGGATATAATTCTTAAAAACAAAATAATTAAAACAAGATGGACTAAAAAAGATATAACTAGTAATGTGCTACTAAATTACCATTCTAATCACCCATATATACAGAAAATAAATGTTATTAAAAACTTCATTAGAAAAGCAATAGCGCTTACAGATACGGAATACATAAAAGAAATAAAAACCACCACTTATAAAATACTTTTAGAAAATTTCTACCCAAGAAAATTAATAAATAATATCTGGTATTTTGAGGTTAAATATAAATCTCCTGATAAGAACCCTGACAATAGTATTGGTAACAAAATACAGCAAACAGTTAGAATAATTAAAGATATTGGTAGAATGAGTGAGAAAAATAATAAACAGAAAACCATTACAGATTTTTATAGAAGCGCTACAGATGAAAAAACAACAGATGTTAATAATCAAAATATTAAAGATGCTGAAATAAATAAGAGCTTAAACATCAAACAATTTTTCAAAATGCAATATATACCACATCTTACTAGTGAAATAAATAAAACATTATTAGCTTATGATTTACCCAACATCAAATTAGGCCTTTATAACCATAATAAATTACAAAAATTCCTCATTAGTACAAAAGACCCTATAAGTAATGAAGAAAAATTAAATGTTGTATACAAAATAAATTGTCTAGACTGTGAAAAATGTTACATAGGGGAAACTTCCAAAAAAGTTAGTACTAGAACAAAACAGCACAAAAGTAATTGTAACAACAGTAAAAATATAAATACAACTGCTTTATCACAACATAGCATACATTTGAAACATAAGTTTGATTTCAATAGACCACAAATTTTGGAAATAGTCAAAAATAAACAAAATAGAAAAACCATAGAGGCTATATATATCAATAAAAATATAGATAAAACCGTGAATTTTAAAACTGACTCAAGACATTTAAGTTACCACTATTCCGATTTAATTAATAAATTAAAAATATAATATAAATAATTAATAATAAATTTTAAAGAATTTCACAATATGAAATAATAATAACTATATACAAGTTAAAAATTGGTCTAATCCTTAATCCAGTTGAGGACAAAGATCTGAGCAATACTCTTGCTCAGATCTGAAGTGTTTAGAATTTGACTTCATTTTTATTTATTTTTACCTGGTTGAAGGTGGTACTAGTAAAATGTTGGATTACAGAATTTATAACGAGGTAATTTTTATAATATTTATTTATTTATTTAATTAAGTTACTGTGCAACATTATTAAATTTTTGCTTTCATTGCCTCCATATGATTTTAAAATTTGTTAATTAATAGTTTTAAAATATTGTTATCAATTGACTCCTAATTTAAAAATTGTTTAAACCATTCACTTCATTATAGTGATCTTTAATGTGATGGTAAATTGCTTAAAAAAATTTTTTTTGTAGACTTCTGAAGATGGGAGAATATCCCGAAACGTCAAGAAATAAATGATCAGTATTAATGGAAGATTTATTCAGCCCCTCATCAACCTTAATAATTAAATGAGATCTTCCGTGTTTAGAACATATTGATAGAATAAATACTTATAACTAAAGTAAATATGTACTTATAAAAAACTGAATATGTACTAATAAGTCCTAATCCATGATTGTTTTCAATTTAATTTTATACCTATAAATGAATATAAATTAATTTAATAAATTATTAAATCAATTAGTTTTTAGTAATATATAATTCAAAGGTTAAAATCTAGAATAAACAAAGACCTGTTAGAATTCTGGATGATAAAACTTTAAACCACCTTCAGACTCCTTTTTTAATTAAAATCTTTGATTATACTATGTTTTGGAAGTGTAAATCATATTCAACATTTTCCATGCTTCAATATTTTGCAGTTGTATCATCATTTTCATTTGGTTTGCACTAAATGTACTAGATTATTATCTGAATACTTAATTAAAGAAGTTTGAAAATGAGTTTAACTGTCCAGAATTTCAACAGATATTAATTAATTCATTTCTCCTCTTTGCATTAAAGGCTAAGTTGTTTTGATCAATCTTTTAAATATGTGTGGGATGGGATTTAACTGAGTGCAATTGAGGAACAAAAAATAACACATTTCAACAGATCTGGAGTGTATAAAATTTAAAACTTTTAGAAGTCCAGAAGATTATTTAAAAACATTACAGTACTGAAATTCTTCCAAGATTGTCCAGTTGATTAAAATGTGTCTTCAACCTAATGGGAGACCCACTGGAGGGAGATGTCTTAAATGAAATGACCATCAAGGGAACAAAATAAATACTATAAAAATACTAAAGCATGTGTTAAATGCTATTTTATGTGTTCTTCCTAGTTATACCCCAATTATGGAATAGAACAGCCTTATAGTGCCATTACCCATGAGTTATTGTAATATAACAACTCCGTCTTGAATGAAGTTGGTAACTATGTTATATTATTCTCCTCTCACAATCCTCCTCCTCAAAGCAAAAGATCTTCCTTCCCCACCTAAGAAAACTACCTCTAGATCCACCAAAATTTGACCAAGGGTTTTAATGGCAAAAACCAGTTTAATCTTGATTTCTAAGACATTCCCGAAGATTACTGATGCAAAAAGGAAAAGGAACATTTAGAACGTAAAACATAGTTTTTCCAGGATCATGTTTACGTGGTGGAATAATTGTATGTACTTCAATCTGGGAATCATAAATATGTTATTTTCATTTCCTACCCTCTTTTTTTTTTTTAATTTTTTTTTTTATTTAGCAAGATATATCAAATATGCGCATTTATTGTTGATGGTTTGAGACTAGTGGCCTCAAAGGGTCAGGTTTAGTATGTAATTTCCATAACTACAGTGCAAGAGAATGGTTCAGAGAATTATTATCTTGAATGGATACAAAATCAAGCCCATGAGTTTTAAAAATTGTGCACATTGATCTTGCAGTTAAAAAGAAGTGTACAACTTTATGAATCCTGAGAAAACAGTAATGTTCTCCCTTGAGCATGAGTTTTTTTTTTTTTAATTATTTCTGCATTTGAATCTCGGCCTACAAGGATACAGAACTGGATTAGACCTATATTATTTCTCAGAATGAAGTCAGGAAGATGAAACAAAGCTGATGCTAAAATAAAGGAGAAGATGTTTTTTGGAAACCTAGGTATACTTGTTTAACAACTAAAAATAAGAAAGGAGAAAGGTCAATCATGGCAGCAACAGACCTGAGATCTACCGGGGTGGTTGTTTATGGCTGAAATCTATTTGGTATGCGAGGTTGGTTGATAAGTTCTTAAAATATAAGTGGATCATCATGAATTATATATAAATTAATGTATTTGCTTAGCAGTAACTTTGTTAAAGTGTTGATATAAATTCTGTAGTGATATAAATTGAGAAGTCTATGCTGGATTTGGATTAGAGAGGCAGTGGTGTCCCTAGCAACCTTGATTCAGTAGTTGATAGTGACAGGAATGTATACAGCTTAAAAAGCATCTCACCGACTTGCAGATTCAGCAAGAAGAAAGTTTAAACTGCATATCATGTGATATGCAGTTGTTCAGAGATAGCCAGAATACGGTTTTACCATTATGGCAGCGACCGTATTATTGATCCTAAGTTGTGTGAACAGATTAACCCTTACAGTTTGGTCAGATTCACCAATGGAATAGGCCTGTATCATATCCAGGAGATTAGATGACACACAATAAGCCTAATAAGTGTTATTCCTCTATAGTTTAGTGAAAAATTTTCATCACCTGTTTTAATCAATAGTAAAATCATATATTCTTAAAAACATTTAGGTACCTCACCTATATCTATAGTTTTATCATAAAATTCCAGTAGCCTACTTCAAAATTGGTCAAGGGCGTTTTTATAGAACTCGTAAGGGGCACAAACAGCATCAGAACAAATATTTGTGTCTCCAAATAAATTTCATTTCACTTTACATTAAAAGTAGTGATTATGGGAATATATTTGATGCGTACTTTTAATAAGGAATGGTGTACAAATTATGCACTTATTTATGCCAGCAACATAATCTAAAATATATAAATAAAACAAAAGGATTGATATGAGTCTAGAAATTAAAAAAAAAAGTCTTTAAATTGACCACAGGCCTCTATTTCTATTTTTCATCCATATGTTTTATGATCCTGTTTGAATTATTCGATAATTGCAAAGTTTCTACTATTATGCATAATCATATATAAACATTCACTATATTCCAACAATTTCTTCTTTAACCTTATCTGTGAAATGTTCTACTTGATAATTTCTCATTCTTTTTTTCAAATCGCAACCGCACAAGCCTTTCCAGATTTTAAGTTTAATACTGTCAAAGAACATCACAAAATAATTAAATAACACTGAAAAACACATCTAAACACCTCAATAGCGGACTGAACTATCACCCAGACCAAGTACAGCATACACAACAACAAAGGACCAAAGACCAGTTACATCATCAGGGTTGTCCGCCATTTTGCCCCTTCTAAATCGATCCCACCTTTCTTTACGTAAGCACCCCGCGGTGTAACAACTCACTTGGTCCACTGACGTCATGACAAACAGCGAGGTGATTTCTTGAAAGATCAAGTCTCTTGTTTCGTTATGATATCTATGGTAAACATACTCTTATTATCATGTAACCGCCTTAAGCCCTTTTTTTAAAGATCATTATACTGACGAGTGTGTTATTTTTGAAGAATAATTAGATACTAGATGGCTTCAGTTGGTAGATTTTTTGGAACTTTAGACATGATCAATTATAATAACTTGAAGCTCAGGCTCCAAACATACTGGACATACGACCGAAATGGAATAGACTCTGTAGACATTATTTTGGTCTACAGTGGGGCGGTGTGGAGAGACTCCGTAAGTTTTTAAGTATATAAAGTATGTTAAGTTGTAACTCTGTGTTGCTAATGATTATTATTAGCTTGGCTTTTTCATCATCAATACGCAATGTTTTGTTTCCATGAATTATCTTGTGATTTGTGAGCTAAGTTTTTATCTGTTGAATGTAAAACAATTTTCTTTTCAAAGTAATTGGTATGAACTTTATAATAATAGTAAAGGTTCATTATATATGCAATTCAACATTGTTTCTTGTAATTTTATGAAGGTTTTATAATTTGTTTAGATCGTCAGACTGACGCTTGAAGAAAAGGCTAAGGATCTCAATCTGGAGTGCATTGATTACTTCAATTCTTTGGAGTATGCTATGGTTTCACCATGGGGTCCTAAAAATGACATACTGAACTTTAAAGATGGAGTATTAAGCTGGCAGAAAATTCTGACATCTGGAGCTTATATATCATTTGGAGACTTCCGTTTGTATAAGGTTGATGCTTTGTTATTACTATTATTTTAGGAATAGCTTAACAATAAATATAATATAGCATAAATAATATCAGTTCTTTTTTGTTCTCCTCTAAATAGTCATGTCTGGCGACAAAAACATGACAAAGTGGGCGATTCTCCTTTTAATCCGTGAGTGAGTAACGAAAAATGCAACCCAGTTTACAACAATTTGTAGTACGTTTCATGGATAGCGTTATCGTGGTAAAATAAGAAATACAGGTCTGCCAACTTGAAACGGGTTGATTACAAAACGGAGGCCATTCAAAAAGGGACCAAAAGACAAAATTCTGATTCATTTGACCACGCGATTTTCCCTTTTGACTTCATAATACTAGGTGACAATACGAATAAAACGACGCTAGTCTGCCATTCACAGATGGCTGGGGAGCTGCGGCGGACGCGTTTTTAGGGCCAGAAATTCTGAACTATGTAACCATTGCACTGACTATAGATCGGTGAGTATTAGACCTACGGATTTCTATTAATACTCAAATTAAAGATAATCTTATGCCCCGTAAAGTAGTTTATAACCATTATATTGTTAGTAACAGCCGTTTCCATGATATCAACCAAATTAATGACAAAATAAGAAGTTTCTCGGTTTCTGGTATTTTGTAAGAACCATATTTATAAAACTATTAGTCATACAGACGTGTTTTACAACTCAAATTAAAGGTAATTTTTATAATGATGATACTCATATAACACTTATATCTAGACGCTCCCATAACAATTTTACCTATTCCATCTTCTTCTTTTACTCAATTTTTTTTATACGGATTTTCCATAAAACCTCTATTTCATAAGT